>JAVJIF010011482.1:0-152327 GCA_038442645.1 Agave tequilana
ATTTGGATTTCTAAAAACTTGGTCAAAATAAATAAATTGTTTAAATTTTAGGTATAGCAGGAGAAATTGAATAATTAATTAGTCTTGATTTACCTTAATGAATTTGCATACCTAATGCATATCTAGGATTCTAAGACGAAGACCTTTGTGCCTCATAAAAAAAAAAGAAAAAGAAAATCACTAATTAAGCTGATACATGTGCCTCAAGAAGCATAAGTATCATGCCTAAGGTGAGTAAATAAAATAAAGTCCTTAGTTTGGGGCCTAGTTCACTCGAATTGAGTCCGCGGGGTGTTTTCTCACCTGGTGCCCTAAAGCCAACCGGTTTGGGAGTCATCGACTTAAGTTCGTTACATGGGTGGATTAGAAAGCCTAAGGAAATTAAGGAAAAAATACTTATATATGTACTAACACATCTAATAGTCAATTAGTTAGGTATGAGTGCCTCAAGAAGCCTTGATACTTACACGAAAGAAAATTAGATGAGTTATACATATCAAAAAAAAGTATATATAAATAATAAATAATAAAGAGGCATGAGAGTCCAAGTTAAAGAATTCCTAGTATAAATTCATAAGATGCATATGATTTTTGGTAACGAAAAAGACTATATAGAAATTCAATTTTAAATCTTACCTAAAATGGAAAACAATTTACTGTATAAAGAGTAAAGTTTAAAGAATGAATAAAAATGATAATTAAAAGCTTATAGACTACTTAGTCTCTTCAAAAGTATTTCAAATATTTCATTTTATGGATTTTGTGGGTGTAATCCGCTGAAAACCCTCACGAGACAACACTCGTCCTCTAGGGTAACCTAGGGGTTTAACGGCTTGTTGCACATGCTAAGTGCAACCGTGATTCCTACGAAAGTGAGTTAGGGTTAGATTAATTTTCTTTTCTTTTTCTTTTTCTTGATTTTTACTCGAGGACGAGCAAAAAGATAAGTGCGGGGTGTGATTGGTAGTGAAAAGTGCATTTTTATACATACATTTACCATCACATTTTCATATTTATTCATATAATTCTGCACATTTACTAATATTTTATGATTTATTGTGTGCAGGCCTTGAGTCTTATTTTAATAATAATAAAGCCTAAAAGAAGCCCAAAAGCCCATATTTAAGCCCAAGTGCAAAAGTGCAAATATTAATTGTCAAAATTGCAAATACACAAGGCCAAAGTTGCAAATATTAAAGAAGAGGGAAGGATAGACTTCTATTCAACCCTAAAAACTTGCAGTGAGGATAAAAGCCAAGAAGGAGAATTAAGATCACAATTCGTGGATAAAAGATTGGGATCTAGGTAACTTGATTCCCAAGTTATATCCAAATCCAAAGATTAAGAGCCAGATGCAGCTTTCAGAAGGAAACGACCAGATGGACGGACCAGGAGAAGCCACGCGCCAAAGCGCGTGGCCAGCCTCACCAAAAGGCTGCGAAAACGCGGCCCAAGCCGCGTTTCCGCGGCAATCCAGTCATATCCAGGGAACCGCCTTCGTGGACGACTTCGACTGGGACTCTACCTCCTTCTGCTCCTATAAATACCCCTGCAGTGCAACCGAGAAGAGCGGTCCAGAGCCAGAGGGCCAAATCTAGGGTTTTAGGCTTTCTTCTTTCTTATAGTTTAGGTTTTTTTCTTTTTTAATTTTTATGTAAGTGAGGGGAGGGCTATGTTGAGAGTGACACCGATGTATGCTTCTCTTCTCTTCCATTGTATCAAGTAATAAAGGTAACTTTTCTTTTATGTCATTATTTTATTTTCCTTTTTGTTTCTTCTCTTTTCTATTTTTATCTCTGTGGTTTATGATGAGCATGCAAGTGACTTCCAAAGCACAGTATAACGAATCTTGGTGGGTGCCAACGATATTTCATGGTGATGTTCTCCTCCTCAAGGTACGTATCACTTTATACTTGCCCAAGCTTGATGATATAATGCGAACAGGGGACTGAGATCGATCCTATGGTTATGCGCTCAACGCCTCCAAAGTAAGTAGAAAGTGTTAGGATTTCACGTTTTCTTCAACCAAACTAAGGTTAGTGTTTATTTCTTTCTTTTCTTTTTATTTTTGTAGATTAAATCACCATCTCTCAATTCTTTCTTTCTCATCTCATTGTTTATTTCTTTTTTTTCTTTTATTTTTGTAGATTAACTCACCATCTCTCAATTCTTTCTTTCTCATCTCATATAAATACCACCTCTAATCCTCCATCTTCATAATCTACCGCCTTCTTCCTAACTTAACTTTAACTATTCTTTTTGTTAACTTAAAGAAAAACATTTTCAGAGATAACTTAAAAAACGCTTCTATCGCTAGTCCCTCCCTGAGGATCACGACCCGCATAGCCACTGCTACCGCGGATCCGAATTGAGCACTTGCACATTTTGTTCTAAATCTAAATACTTTATTTTGTGTGCAGGAAAAAACTCATTCAGCTGGTGGGCCGGTCGACCGACGTCAGCGACCGCAGAGGCCTCTGCTCTCTGGAAAAGGCCCAGGTCGACCGAGACCCGGTCGACCGGCAGAGAGCTCTGCTCTCTGTATCCGGCTTCGTCGGACCCCACCGTGCGACCGGCAGAGAGCCTTGCTCTCTGGATCCAGTCCCGGTCGACCGCCCGGTCGACCGGTAGGCTCAACGGTCAAAAATATGACCGTTGCCAGTCGACTGTCGGTCGACCGGAAAAGGCAAAATTTGAAAAGGGGTTATAAATAACCCATTTGAGTGGTGTTTCAACAAGGTTTTCAAGAGCAAAATTCTCATCTTTCTAGTGTTTAATACAGTTTTTAAAAGAATTTTTAGAGCCAAAGATTTTATCTTTATTTGTTTAAAGGGTTGGAAAAATCAAGAAAGGAAAAGTTTTTTGGGATTGTTTTTGATCTTCATTTTTATATCCATTCTAGAAGTTTTCCCAAGAGTTTTTCTTTGTGTTTTTGATTTCCAAACTCTTTATTTTCTTACACTTGAGCTATCTATCTATCCTATCTATAGGATCTATTTTTGTGGGAAAAATTGGTTGTGGTTGAGAGAGATCACCAAGTTGTAATCCTTCCATCTTTGTGATATCCCTCTAGTGAGAGGTGATAGTGTTGATATCCCTCAAGTGTGAGGTGATTGTGGAAGTGGTGTTTGTATCCCTCTAGTGAGAGAAGATTGGTTTGGAATCCCTCAAGTGTGAGGTGATTGTGTTTGTGTGGCTTTGAGCCTAATCCCTCTAGTGAGAGGTTGATTTGTTGTTTGGCTAAGTGCCTTATCCCTCAAGTGTGAAGTTGATATTTGTTTGGCTAAGTGCCTATCCCTCTAAGTGTAGAGGTGATTTGAGTTGTGCCTTACCTCTAGTGAGAGGTTGTATTTGGTTGAGAGAGTTGTGTACTCCCAGTTATATTTACCCAAAATCCTCAGTAGAGGTTCCCTGTATGGGAAGTCCTGTGCGGACGAGTTAGTGAAAATCCTTCTGTGTGAAGGCGGAGACGTAGAGCTGTGTGCTCGAACCTCGAAACATATCTCGGTGTTGCGTTTGATCCACTTTCTCTAACTCTCTCTTACATTGTGCATTGCATCATATTGTCATATCATATATATGCTTGTGTTGATTGTGTGCCCATACTTGTGTTAGCAAGAGAACTTCATATAACACCTCAACTCTTATTCAGAGGAATCAAGAGAGTTCAGAGCCCTTCACGGGAATTCGGCTACACTCTTTGGTTACACTAAGTGTTATGCTTTAAGCTTTTAAATTCCACATTATTTGTCATAGATTAGCCTTACACCTATTCACCCCCCTCTAGGTGTACTTTCAAGCTTGTGATAATCCAAAACCCAGATGGATAGAACAAGGGTTCTTAGATGGAATGTCCGTGGGATGGCTAAGCTCACCACCATATGAGTATTGCATAGGTTTATTAAGCTATATAATCTCGACTGTTTTTCACTACCCGATACTCGCCTTGATGCCTCAAGTAACATTTCCTTTCTTAAAAGTTTTGAAGCACGTTAATGGTGTTTTTGTCCCCATATTAGATTTTTCTAAGGTATTATTAATTTTTGTAAGTACTCGTTTAGGCAACTTTTTGTACGTAGCACCAATACACCTATATTACATGTAGTTTGGGTTGAAAATGTATCCTATACGAAATCTAAAATATATGTATTGTGTATTTTAAGTCATGCCAAAAATTTTATGGGGCGAATTAAAAGTTCAAGCAGATTTTGTGATCCCACATAATATCTGAGGTGATGTCAACACAACCACCCAATAATAAAAAGGGGGACAACCCCATAGCCTCAGACTCCATAATTGCCTCTTTGCAGATTTTGTCTCGCACATTGGTTATTAACCATTTCCCCCTTCATGCATTCCATAAACATGGACTCGTAGGATTCATGAGAAGCTTGATCAAACAGTGATAAGCCCTTGTTTCATGTTTCTCCCGTTGGAAGTTCTTACATTGCAAAGGGTTGCATCGGATCACCATCCCATCCTAGTTCAACCAGCACCATGACAACAACACCCACGGCATAGATTCATCTATGAAGACCTGGCTTAGACATCACTGAGGCTCCCCCACAGCACTTTCCCAAAAACTTTGTATAACATGCACACCACTTCGCTTCTGGTTTAATATCGACACAGAGGTATCCAAGTTCACCTATAAGATCTAACAATATTAAGGACCTAAAGAAAAAGCTGATGCACCGCCGTCAGCTGAATCTCGAAGACAATAGAAAATTCACAGAGTAATTAAGTTGTTACCATAATCTACTAAAGATTAGGGCACTGTTTGTCGGAACCTCAGGTAAACTATGCTTGTAGTTTGGTGTAGGAACATCGCATACACATTGTCAAAGAGGATAGAACCCACACCATCTAGACGCGAATCCAGAAGTAATAGCATCATTGACATACCAATCATGTAGACGTTATGGATCTCTTTATCAAGCAACTTACAATATGCTGAGGGTTTGTAGCTTCCTCCGGTCTTAACTCATCGACAAGAAGCACAACAAGAAATTCTCTCCATTTTAACTCCATGTGTTGCATTGGGAAATAACCAAAGCCTACAAGTTCACATCACGCCAGACTAGATAAAAAACCCCTAATTTCTGACTTCCCAAGAGTAAGGCCTCAGGTTGTGATGGCTTCTCCGTGAAATTTTCATGTGCCAACAGGCCAACTATAGGCCCATATATCATTGAGGTGGTTCATTATTTTCTCGCGTGCTCATATGCCAACTGATCGAACTATTACCATTCCCAGTATGATCTTTAAAGGACAATTCAACCAAACAAGCTGATATTAGACCAGTCAGTTTCTACACCACTTTACACAAAAGTATTGCAAACATACTAGTCACACAATGGCGTATCATCCTAGCATGGATAATCACAGTAACTCGGTCTGCATTTATAAAAGGATGAGATATCTCAAAGAACATCTTGCTGGTCCAAGAACTTCGCCATCATATTCATGCAAGGCTAACAACCGCAACGCAATACTTCCAAGCAAAAATTGACCTTGAAAAGGCTTGCATTACATGAAAAGGCTTCAACATTAAAAAATGGCTAATTTCATGTCAAATTGCACCTACACCGTGAAGGGGTTTCCATGTCAATTTGGAAGTATTGTTGACAATGTGTCCGCCCCGACATTTTATATGTGCTGATAAACTCAAAACATCATCCCCATCTAGTATTCCATTTCTCTAACTAGGCAATAGGCTGGCCTAATCGACACCTCTAAATAGTTGTTACTCAGTGCAATTCATGCAACACTTATTATGCATGGTTTCAGTAATGTATGTTTATGCATTAGTTTGAAACAAGTTTGAGAAATGAATGCTCCAATTCCTGTGGGGCCACTCACAAAACAAAGGTTGGGACCAAGTTGCATGGAACACTGTTTGCATACCTCATGTCAGAAGGTGGTTTGAATTTGCGATAACTTACAATATCATGCACAATCTCTACTGTTTAAGCACCCTTCAAACTCTTCACATTCCACAAAGCACTTGAGAAGAGTTGGTTACACCAAAAATATTCTTCATTTCATCCTAGGCGCCCAAAAAAGTAAAAGAGTCTTAGACATGGAAGGCCATACAGAGTTGTCTCCCCCAGTCACTGATTTCGATTTTGTTAGCAATGCTCCAAAGACAAGAATCTAGTTTGACCCAAGCTACGTGACAAATCTCTTTTTCACTACGTCATTTTCCTGTCCAAAAAGCAGGTATCAAAATACTTGGTAACTGATCTTATTAAAGCATTGGATTAGGACTATAACACATGCATGCTCCTTTTACCTTTTTATGCAGAGCTCAAATAATACCCCTAAAGAACACAATAGACACAAATAGAATCTCTCAATCCTATGTCCTTCATGTACCTATAATACACGGGCGACCTAGTGTATACTCTCAAAGCACGACGAGTCCCTCGACCCCATTCCCTTGCCAGCACGACGAGCAGTACAACGGCCGGCACGTCTCCCCCTATGACCTGTGGTATGTACCTTTGCACGGACTTTTGTCGATTGCAGCTTCTCTGTGAGTGGCAGATCCTAGTATCCCCAATCTGTTAGCGTTTTGACATAATCACCGTCATCAACGTCCAATATTCACTCAACAACAACAACCAAGATCCATGTTACAGAACTGGCTGCGTGCTTCCAAGGGCATTGTGTTCATTTTCGATCATGAGATGCCTTCATTTGCATGGATAATCAATATCTAGTAAAAACGCATCCAAGGCATGGAGAAATTGTCACAAGAGTCCTACATGAGCTCTGGTCATCCGTAACCAATATGTTAAAACATGATGTGATTAACTATGAGGTTCGTCATGCCGCCTAAATATAGCCCAACGCTAGAAGTGTTGTCTACACATTGGCAGCTGATAACTTACCTCACCCCTACACCACCTGTAACTCTTCAATTTGTCTGGCATTTGGGCAGATGTGGCACAGTATGTAGTTTGACATAATAACAAGAAAGCTTTCTCGCCGACACTAGGGGCTCTATTTTTGCGCCACGTCTCTTGTTACCCTCAGTCCAGCACTCTGGTGAGCACTAAAAACTCTTGAACCACACACTGGAAAGGGCCTATTTACCTTATGAAACCATCACACTGCTGAAATGACCTCATTCTATCTGGTCCAACAATTCATTCAACATGGACCTATGGGATTCCATACATCATTCTCTTCGGTATGGAGACCAGTAACGCCACAAGGAGGCACAACTCAGTTTTTTTTACAATGTTCAGCTCGGACGGTAGTCTGAGTTCTCTATATTTAGACCATCTCCAACCCCCCTCTATATCTCTATATTTAGAGGGGGATACACTCTAACCGCCCTCTATATCCCCCTCTAAACATAGAGGAAGCCCTTCTCTCTCTTTAAATTTAGAGGGATGAGGGAGAAATAGAGAGCTCCCTCTATATCACTATTCACAATTTAAAATCTCAATTTTGCTCTTAAAATCTCATTTAACATTTCAGGAATACCAAATATATCCTTTAATATAGTTAAACTAATTATTTAAAATCAATATAACTTTAAATTTACTTGTGTAGTTTAAATAAAAATTATACCTTGAAAATGTCTCGCCGATACCTTCATAATGATACTAATATTAAATATATTTAATATTAATTTTAAATTTCTCGTTATCAAACATTGAAAATACATCGAACTTGAAAAAATTACATTCTTTCATTGTTGTGCCTCTGCCATAAGTGTTCAAGTAGCGTATTCTGAAGTTCAAAGTGAGCTTCCCGATCTTGGATCTTCTTACATCGAGCGAGAAACTGTCTAAATCTTTCAGCATCATCGTCCTCATCTCTTCAGCATCTGAAGGTGAGTAAAATCAATATCATATGATTTTTCCTCGTGTTCATCCTCCACAATCATATTGTGTAGTATTACACAAGCAGTCATGATGTCATCTAGCACCATTTATCCCAAAAATGTGTTGATCCCTTGATGATATCAAAGCGTGCTTGAAGGACTCCAAATGCCCGCTCTACATCTTTTTGATATCCTTCTTACATGGTTGCAAAGTATTGCTTCTTTGGACCTTGAGGTTGGGATATAGTTTGTACAAGGGTGGACCATTTGAGATATATCCATCGGTCAAATAATAACCAGTATCACAAACTTTTCCTATTATAGTGTAACTAGCGGGAGGAGCAATACCCTATGCTAGTTTGTCAAATAAATGTGACGATTGTAACACATTAATAAAATTTATTATTATTATATTATATTAAAAATAAACTAATTTAAAATTAACTCCAAAAACATTCAATATTAGTCTCATTTAAAAGGCCTCAGCAAGATGGTTCTAACAATATAATTTTTGTTAAATAATAATTTACTCTTAAAAGATTTATTAATATCTCAACTAATATTTAAAAAAAATTTTTAAATAGACGGCTGAATTGGAGCAGCCCTCTACATATTCAGGGAATATTCGGGTTTATTCCCAAGCAACCTTCCAAAAATAGAGGGTTGCATTGGAGATGCCCTTATATGTGGTTTAATTGTTGGAGCCAAAAGGTATCTCGCTGTTTACTCTTGGGCCGAATGCCGTAATAATAAAAAAAACAAAACACCATATTTGTTCCCTGTTCAAGCATTTCATGGTCTGTCCAAATGAACAAAACCAAGTTTCACCATGATTTGGAAGCACAGAGCATATGTTTAGGATCTTCTGAACTGTATATTCAGATGGAGCATTGATTAACATGACTAGTGACATGAATAGGTTATTAGTCTAGAAATATATGATTTGAGTCTGTAGATGGTTTAAACGGGCAGGTCAAGCCAAGTGGTGTGAATGATCGATTTAGATGGCCCATACATTGGCAACATGAAGTTGGTTATGCCACTTATGTTTTTAACTACTCTATATTTCTATAACATTATTCTAGGATTATTTTGCAAATACACCCTTCTGTGTACTAGCAGTAAACAAAAAACTGACTTAATTATAAATTTTAATGAATTAAACCATGATTTATCTAACTTTCACAATTTACAACATGATTTTATGTACCTCAGCACCATATCAACAATAACATACCAATTTTACTTAATTAAATTTAACATTAGTGTGGATAAATTGATGACATGAGATTGCCAACAGAGTACTGAAATAGATATGTGCAAATAGTTTGGCCTTAAAATTGCAAAAGTTCCTTGCTAATAAACCCTTTCTCACCATCCTCACAGAACACTTCATAAGATTAGTTAACTAAAGAGATTATAAAAACACTTTAATCAGCTACTGCTACGTATCAGAATGAGTAAAGTTTTGATCATCCCTAGAAATGCTCAAAATTGGATTGCAAACTAATAATTCTAGCATCATATCTATCTGTTTAATATGTATCATCTATCTTGATAAAAAAGAAGTTAATAATGGAAAAAGCCATTTCCATATTACGAATTATATAACTAAATATGCATACCAACTGTGTTTCCTGTAGAGAAAGATTGCTAGGAAGGTCTCTATCATGGTCTGCATCCAACAGAGAATCGGCATGGATATTTTCTGCAATGGAATTTGAAATCCTGGCATCTAGAGGAAAGTTGACACTCTCTGCTTGAGGAGTTGAAGGTGCTGCTAATGAAATTGTCCCACTTGATTTATCGCCATCGGAACTTGTCAATGTTGTCACACCGCTTTCTCGTTTCTGGGGAGAAAAAAACAATAAAATTACGCAATCACCAATATAAAGTTCCAGTATTTCACGAGAATATGAATCTCCAATTACAAATTTGCTTATGAGAATTTAATAGCAAATACAAACTTCTACAAGAACATTGATGCAGGACGAGAAGGGGTAGATTAGGGATGAAAGCTGAGAGATCAGGAACCAGAGAACTACCAATCTATCAAACAAACAAACATGCAACAATCAATAAACAATTTATTTCATAAGCAGAATCTTTCCTAATTACAATGCCCAATCTTTCTTTCCGGAGCTAGGCTTGGTTTCAAAAAGTCTTTTCCTGCTCCATATAGGTAAAGCTAGCAAAAGGATAAAGTTCCAACTTTAACACACACACACACACACACACACACACACACACACACACACACACACACACATTATACATGAGAGAGAGAGAGAGAGAGAGAGAGAGAGAGAGAGAGAGAGAGAAGGATTTGGAAGCAAATCTTTTCCATTCAAATTTAATAATTGTACAATGGATTTGAAAATCCACACCATTCAAGTTAATCCAAATTGTTTAGTCTAAAAACTAGTTTTCTTTCTAATGCATCAGTACAACAAAATGGATGACCTGAAGTGGCATGTTTCTTAGATCTACAATTTGGGAAAATACAAATTGAAAATTCAATCATTTGATCATGGGTCCAAATATCAAAACCCCCTCAAACTGAATTTTGATGGGATTAAAACATTGTAGACCATAGATCTAAACAACTTGCCACTTTTGCCATAAAGTTGTGGTTGCTTGATGCACTAGATAAAAAACTTAAAACAATTTGATATTGGTTGTCAACCACTCTAAATGATATAGATTAACTTGAACAGGGTGGATTTTTAATTTTAATGGTTTATCATTCACACTCCTAACGCTCCTTTGCATCGATTTGATATACGATAAATATAGCAAAAGTTATTAGTCAGCAACAAATCTACATTATACAAATTAAGACAAATATTGTAAGACTAGATCATCTTTTTCTCCATGAAGTTGTCACTCTCCAAAGATATTTATTTATAGATATATTCTAATGCTGATCGTGATTGATCGGACATCAATTAGACAGATCATTGACTTCCATCCGTTCAATGATAAATGCAAAAGAGTGTACTTAGTTTTTTTATTGAAAGAAGTGGGAAAATTCCCATGTCTTATTTTTGTTCATTTTTTAATTTTCTATGGATTAGAATGAGCCGAAAATTTATTTTTCTTCTAGCCTCTCTTGCTCACATCTCCCTTAGAAAGTACCAGACTCGCTTTTGATCTCTCTTGAAGTTTTGTGTTTCATCTAATGTTTTCTCGGATTTTGCATTGGATGTTTCCCTACTTTAGGGGTTTTGGAGTTTTGAACTACATTGTTGACCAATCCTAAATTTCATTCTATAGGCAAGAGCCCTACTCTATTAATAGAGGTGGATGCTCATTGTTAGAATATAAAAGTATTACCGACAACCCTTACCACACCTTAGAGCTTTGTTGTAGTGGCTGGACTTTAATCAGGTACCAAAACGATACCAACCTAAGTTCAATTCTCACTAGGCACACATTTAAAAAAAAGCGACTTAAAAAGAATATTGTTGCACAAAAGCGCAGGTTTTAACCCATTAAAAAGGATGCGCAACCTCTGAGGGTATGTTAGAATATAAAAGTATTAACCTCAGCACTCACAATTTTTAAGTTTTGGTGTAGTTGATGAGAACATCACACTGCTTAGAGGACGATTCGTTCGAGTCTATTCCAGATCCAGAAAGCAACGTATTGCAGTCATTTGGCTTTAGTCTTATTATTTTAGGCTTGTTTTATTTTAAATAGTTGCTTTAATATGTGTTTCTTTTATGTGGACGTTTAGTATCACATCAGTTATTTTCTAAAAGTACTTTTTTGCAAAGTCGATAAAAAAATTCCTGATTACATCTCAATTTTGCATATTATTATCACATTTGTACATTTATCCTTGATTATTCTTTATTTAACTTTGCTATTTAACCTTCTTTTTGTTTATAGTGTGAAGTTATTTAGAACAGGATGATAAAGATGAAGAAAGTTTCTAATCTATCCAATTATCTTATCTAAATTCAGATTTTAATTTAAATCAATTTGAAATCAAGAGGAAGATAAGGATTCAGAGAAAATCCCTATCCTAAATTGAGATAAAGGAGAAAATAAACTGAAATTCAGATTGCTCAAGCTCCAAGTCAAAGATAAAGAGAGAAAATTCAAATTTAAACTCGGATTCAGACTGAACACTTTTTTAGTGTTTTGATCATAATTTTTCCTACAGAAACTCAAATCCGATAATTCAAAATTCTCCAGAAAGAAGACTTAAAGGGATGCAATTCTTATGTTGATCATTGTTTACAATTCTGTCTTTTGATGAGTCATATTCAGCAATCAAACGCCAACTAGCTGCAAACTAATTCAGAATTAAATTTCCATATAAATTTCTGGATAAATCTAATCAAGCTTGGAGATGAAGGGAGAATTCAAATTCAGCAATTGATAATAACTTGCTCCCCAAGTCAAGAGAAAGAATATTATCTTAATATCTAAAATTCAAATTCAAATTCTGAAGATATATTTCTTGATGAGTGCATCACTTCTATTAGGAGTGTATCCACTTTACTTCTACTATAAATAGAGAGGTAGAGTATGAGAAAAAAATCATCTCCACATCAGAGATCAAAGCTTAGGGTTTTCCTTAGTTTCTTTTTCTTATATAAATTTTTTGTAATTTTTAGGTTTTTTAGCTAGAAAAAAAGATTTGTAAAGAGGAGTAGTTCTTGTAATTGACGATGACAACTTCAATAAATGTTCTTCTATTCTTTTACTCAATCTTCTTCTTGTTATTTTACTTACTTTATTTTGTTTATGCACTTCTTTAGATTTCAACTGCATGCTTTGTTTTACTTTCATCATGTTTAGCTAATTGTTTTCATGACTTGCTAATCTCTTCACCACTACTTCTAATTTTATATTAAGATATACCAATTGAATCATATGCATGCCTACTCCAAACCTTGCGAAAGTGAGTGTTCTTGAAGCACAGGAGGATGGGAACTAGGTTAAATATTTGCTAGTACTTTTCAATGTTTTTTTTATCTTATGCTTGATTAACAACCTTGATATTTTAATATTAAATCTTGGTTAGTATTATTTCAAATATGATCTTGTTTCTATCTTATGTATCTTCCTTGATTTTATGGTAGATTATCATGTTAGGATTTAAAATGAAGTAGATTCTTGAATAGATTAGAAAGTTGGTGGTGGTAGATGATTAGTTAGTCTAATTCTTTAACTCTTTTCTAAACCCTAAATTAAACATCAACCTCTATATTCTTCTTTCCACTTCAACACTTAACAATTGAGTTCTTTTTCTCAGAAGAATACTTAACAAATTTAGGGCCAGTTTGGTTAATGGTGTAAGCGAGGAAGTGCAGAAGTGAGGAAGTAGTAATAGTTCTATTTGAAACTTGAGAATTGGTTAGTAAATTTTTCGGTGTTTGGATGTTATTTGGAAGTGTGGTTTGAAAAATGTTATGTCTTTTCCGATATTTGAATGGTAATGTGAAAGTGATAGTGGAAAAGTTGGCAACAAAGTTGACTTCAAAATAATGTTAAAATATAATTTAATTAAGAAAAATAAAAAATGGACTGTAATTAGAATGCAAGTGAGATTACATGATCAAAAAATTAACTGTTTTGTGCTACAATTATTATAAATGAGATTTACATGACCACAAAATTAACTGTAGCACCCTGGAAGTGAGAAAATGATTGTGTAAAAGAGAAAAGAGAAAAGAAAAAGGGATTTTCTAATTTTCTTTCCGGTGTTTGGATAGATAGGGAAGTGAGCAATTATACTTCCCCATTTCCTTACTTCCGCCCACTTCCTTGCAAACAAACACGCCCTTAGTGTTTAAGGAGTTACCAAAAAGCTTCTATCGCATTCCTCCTTATAGATTCGACCCGCTTAGCCACTTGCTACCATGGATAAATTGCGGAAGGCAGAGACTTAACCGACATTCAGATAATATCCTTCTAACATTAACCTCTATCTGTTTTTCGACAATCAAATTTTGGCGTTGTTGCGAGGAGGGAATGATATTTTCTTTATTTACTAAGAGGTTAATTTTTCTTCTTTGTTTTAATTCAACAATAATCCATTGATTGAAGTGTTTAAAAAACGGATAGACTTGCATCATAGGCATCTGTTTAATTTCGATTTTTTTAAATTACTGTTGAAGAGTGCTGGAAGCAAGACAAGTCTTCATTGCATCTAGATTAGGAAACACTTTTAGGATGATTTAAAATTGCTTGGAGTGCTAATTATCTATTTACTTGCACACATTTACACGAAATCGAGTTAAGGGCAAATCCCATAAATAAGATATGATGGGGAATTTATGACTCTTCTTTAGCCCACAAATCACATCTCCTCACTCACTAACCCAATCCTAATTAAAATCTGAGTAGATGTTCGCCCTAGAGATATCTCAGACTCAATAAGAGATTGACCTAAGGAGAACGTTTTTAGAGTTTGACTCTTGTCAAATTAGTAACTAGGCAGGGGATTAACAGGCAAAACCTCAAAGAGCAGTGGTTTGACATAATTAGGCCCGTTGCTTTAGCACTAATACCTCTCACTGATCTTGCCACTTACCTGACCGATTAACTTGTGGTCAGATTGTTGCAATATACCTCTAGTGGAAAGTTTAACCAGTAAGGAGTTGTCTAGGTCTAAGGTCTACCCTAACTTAGGCTAGATTTTTCTTTTCTTTTCTTTTCTTTTGTTTGTTTATTTATTTGTTTTAACATTTCTCGAGTAATATAGATTATAACCACAACTTCTTTAACTTTAATAGTAATCCATATTTTGCTCCGACCTCTTTCAATCTGGACACCAACCCAACATGACATAACTTTAACCAACAATATTTTAACCAACAAAGTATGCGGAGTTAGTCTTATCCGAATCAACGTATTCCCTAATCTCAATTTCATGAACAAAATTGAAATAATCATCTCTACTCTTTACCGAGTCGATGGGGATACAACACCTCAGAGTCATATAGTCAACCACTTTACCAACAATCAGCTTTATATACTTATTGTCAAGATAGCTCTATAGAAGAAAAATCTGAATAAGATAGGATGCTAGAAGAGCTTGAGCGACGACTTACAAAGCTGAAAACTCACGATCCAGTAAAAATTTAAAACTTCAAGATTCATACTCAATTTGTCAAGTCACCCCACAACAAGTATAACCTACCACTTGGACAAGAGTATGAAATCCAGATCTAGTCCCAAAATGATCCCCTTGATAGGTTAAAAGCACAAATGGAAAGTTTGGAAAACTCAATGAATGAGCAAATTCTCAAACTTTCAAACATAATTGTTTTTTCTAACCAACTTAATAGGAACCAAGAATCATGGTGTCTTGAAGACTTGATCAAGATTCAATTTTATCTCACCAACTTGAACTTGACCAATCCCAACCCTCGGACAAATTGGCAAGTTTTAATTTTAATGAGATTGAACTTGATTGTGAATGTGAACCCGATCATCAACTTTGTAATCAGTTTCAAACTTTGAATCTATGTTGATTCCGGTGTCCTTACCCAATTTGGACTCAATTCCTGAACCAATATTAATTCCGGTACTCATATATTATGAAATTGAATCATCTATTGTGGATAGTCATATTCATTTGATAGATCATGAATGTGAATTTAAGTTTTTTAATTTGGATCCCACTCTTGAACCAAACCCGACTCTCGAGCCTAAACTTGGTATTCCCAAGCCGGTATTGGTTCCCGAACATATCATTCTTGAGCCCACACTTCATCAAATCACATTCTATTGTTAGACCAAGGTGTAAACATTATAACTCTGAGATGGTATTCTAAGATTGGTCATATAACTGAGATAGTTTTAATGTTAGGGTCTTACAAGATCCGATTCACTTGGGGGATAATAACAATGTGCATAATAAAGATCATAAAAGGTGAGTTCCTTGATAATCCACAATAGTTAGATTTGGTAGCAATGCTTGGCCCAATCCGACCACCACCGAAACCACCACCTTGAGGTCACATTTTATTTTCCCTCTCTTTTTTTTCATGCATACATACATTCATTCTGAGATAGGTGTGAGGAAGTGTTTATTAACATACTAACATAGGTTTTTACTAACAAATTTTCTTTAAAACTTTTTGAAAAAGAAAACAATATTTTAATTTATTTTTGTAAGTAATTAAGTTAATTTTAAGGAAAAGAAAAATCATAGTTAGAATTTTTTAATACTTAGTCAAAATAAGATTATTTGTTTGATTTTTAAGATTAGGAGAAAAAAATTAAAAAAGTAATTTAGTCTAGATTTTTACCTTGATGAAATATGCATACTTTATACCACTTACACACTTAGGATTTAAAACAAAGACTCTTGTGTCTTAGAAAAAATAATAATATATATATGAAAAATAAACAAATCTAATTATTGATTAGCTAGGTGCTTTGGCCTAAGAAAGCATTGATATTTACGCGAAAGGTAATTAGATAAGTTTGAAAAAAATATAAATATAATATATTATTAGAACATCTAATTATCAATTAGTTAGGTATTAGGGCCTCAAGAAGTTTTAATACTTACACATACAAAATTAGATGAGTTATACATATTAAAAAAAAGAAGTGCATAAAGGGCAACGGAGTGGTAATACTTCGAATCTTCTTTCAAAAAAATATATGAGGTATAGGAGTTGGAGTTGAAGAATCTGAGTCAAAATTCACGATCACAAAGGTACATATGTCTGAGGGTAAAATAATAAACTAGATGAGAAATTCAATTCGAACACTTACCTAGATTGATAATAAATATTTACATAAAAACTAAGTATAAGAATGAATAATTTGGTGATCCTAAGACTTAAAGATTACTTGATTTTTGCAAAAATAGTTCATATATTTTCTCAATTTCAATGAGTTTTTGAAAATAATAGCACTTTATTTATCTTTCTTGTACGGATTTTGTGGGCGTAATTCACTGAAAACTCTCACGAGACAAAACTCATTCTCTAGTGAAAACCTAGAGGTTTAACGGCTTGTTGCACGTGAGTTAGGCTAGATTATTTTTTAGTTTTGCAAGAGGACGATAAAAAGATAGATGTGGGAGTGTGATTGCATCTCAATTTTGCATTATTATTATCACATTTGCACATTTATCCTTGATTATTCTTTATGTAACTTTGTTATTTAACTTTTTTGTTTATAGTGTGTAGTTATTTTAAATAGGAAGATAAAGATGAAAAAGGTTTGTAATCTATCCAATTATCCTATCTAAATTCAGTTTTCAACTTAAATCAATTTGAAATTAAGAGGAAGATAAGGATTCAGAGAAAATCCCTATCCTAAATTGAGATAAAGGAGAAAATCAACTAAAATTCAGATTGCTTAAGCTCCAAATCAAAGATAAAGAGAGAAAATTCATATTTAAATTCGGATTCAGACTAAACACCTTTTAGTGTTTTGATCATAATTTTCCCTAGAGAAACTCAAATTCGATAATTCAAAATCTTTCAGAAAGAAGACTTAAAGGGCTGCAATTCTTATGTTGATCATTGTTTACAATTCTATCTTTTGATGAGTCATATTTAGCAATCAACACGCCAACTAGTTGCAGACTAATTCAGAACTGAATTCTCACATAAAATTCTGGATAAATCTAATCAAGCTTGGAGATAAAGGGAGAATTCAAATTCGAAAATTGATAATAACTTGCTCCCTAAGTCAAGAGAAAAGACATTATCTTAATATTCAAAGTTCAAATTCAAGTTCTGAAAATATATCTATTGATGAGTGCACAACTTCTATTATGAGTCTATCCACTAGTTCTACTATAAATAGAGAGGTAGAGTATGAGAAAAAAATCATCTCCACATCAGAGACCAAAACTTAGGGTCTTCTTTAGTTTCTTTTTCTTCTCTGAATTTCTTTTGTAACTTTTAGGTTTTTTTTAGTTAGAGAAAGATTTGTAAAGAGAATGCGTTCTTGTAATTGACGGTAACAGCTTCAATAAAAGTTCTTCTACTCTTTTACTCAATCTTCTTATTGTTATTTTACTTGCTTTATTTTGTTTATGCACTTCTTTAGATTTCATCTACATGCTTTGTTTTATTTTCATCATGCTTAGCTAATTGTTTTCATGACTTGCTAATCTCTCCAACGCTATTTCTAATTCTATGTTAAGATATACTGATTGAATCATATGCATGCCTGCTCTAAGTCTAAGCCTTGCGAAAGTGAGTGCCTTAAAGGCACATGAGGATGGGAACTAAGTCAAATATTTGCTAATACTTATCAATGGCTTTTCTTATCTTATGCTTGATTGACACATAGATATTTTAATGTTAAACCTTAGTGTTATTTCAAATATGATTTTGTTTCTATCTTATGTATCTTGCTTGATTTTGTGGTAGATTATCATGTTAGAATTTAAAGTGAAATAGATTCTTGCATAGGTTAGTAAATTAATGGTGGTAGATGATTAGTTAGTTTAATTCTTTAACTCTTTTTTTAAAACCCTAGATTAAACATCACCTCTATATTCTTCTTTCCACTTCTAACACTTAACAATTGAGTTCTTTTTCTTAGAAGAATACTTAACCAATTTAGTGTTTAAAGAGATGCCGAAATCTTCTATCACATTCCTATCTGTGAATTCGACCCGTTAGCCACTTGCTACCGCGGATAAATTGCAGAAGGCAGAGACTTAACCGACATCAGACAACATCCTGCTAACCTTAACCTCTCTGTTTTTCGACAATCAGGGCCCTAGATTTTTCTTTTGAATTATTTGATGATTAAAATTTTCCTTAAATATTCCAATTAAATTCTTGAGTTTTCTTTACTCTTGAGTTTTGGCTGTAAACCCGTGTAAGAGGTGAAAACCTGAAGATCTATCTTATTTTTCAATTTCAAAATTTTAAACCCAAGACTTGATTTGAAGGTGATTGCGATTCAGATTGTTTTACATCAATTTGGTATCAGAGTCTTGGTCGAAATCCCTTGCCAAAATTTTCCTCTCTTTCAAGCCTTAGCCTTTTCTCCAAAATCCTAGATAAATCAAAAAAAAAGTACACCAAAATTTCTTCAAAAATCCCCAAAAATATAACTTTTATTGTTCATCTTCTTCCCCTAGAGAAAATCCAAAATTTCATCTGTCCATCTTCCTAATCATCTGTCCACCACCGACGCCACCTCTGCAACCCGCTGTCGTTACCCCTCTTCATCATCACCATCGCCATCACCATCAAAGCCCATCATCACCTCCAATCACCACATCTCCACCAATTCATCATCTCTGCATTAATTCATCTGTGCCACCACTATCTCCATCATCATCTCCAGCAACATCATCCTTAATAAGATTTCGTCGACAACGCCTCATCCATCACCGCCTTCTTCTCCGACAAAAATTGCCCTCAACTCCGACGAGATCTCTACCGCAGCAGTCAAAATCTCCACGCCATCATCTCCTCAGTCAAACCTCGCCGACACCGACAAACTCATGTGCTCCACTGACCCCATCGCCCAGAGATCTCGTTGCCACATCGCCAAGTGATCGCGGACGCGTCGTCGCCGCCCTTCTGACCTTGTCTTCGTCCTCAGAAGTCGCAAGAACATCGTCGAAGCTTCACCGTCTCCGTCAGAGCAATGCCGACGCTTCCTCCTTCAATTGATTTCATCGCCTGAGCCTCGAGGAGGAGAGTTCCAGACCTGCCGCCTCTGGAATCCAGGTTTGATCGGGGAGAGATAGGAGCAATCGCCTCCCGCCTCCTCTTGAGCCCTAGGTTTGATCGGGGGAGAGAGAGCATTCGGGCGTGATTTAAAGCGGACAACCTAAACCCATTTAAGGGTTTATGTAACTAGTGGAGTAGGGTCGGATCCAAACAGCCTGACCTATTACAACCCGGACCCGACCCGAACTGGTCACTGATTGATGACATCAGCGCTGACATCATCGTCTGAGTCACCCTAATGAGCCGACTCAGCCCAGTCACTGTTCTGACTCAGTTCAACAATAGTTCAGCGCTTTCAAAGGCCGTTCAGAGCTCCTTTCAAAGTCAAATTGAGCCATTTTCAAATCATCGATTCGTGACGAACAATACTACACGTCTACAACAGTCAAATACAAGTTTGAGCTTCGGTCGCCTCCCAGGTAAACAGTGAAGATCCTGTTCTGTTATTTTTGCCATTTAATCGAGATAGTTCTTTAAATTTGTCGTAAGGTAGAACTTATTGACTGCTGTCCACTAAATAGTGAGTTGTGTGCATCTGACCTTGAGTGGCAACCTGACTTGATATTAATTGTGCAACTAAATCAACTTGAATTTGTGATCACTTGATCTGATTTGAAATTGACTATGTTAACGTGTGTATTTTATCATTGTCTCCACATTATATCTTCTTAATCATGAGTTAATCTACATATCTTAGAGTTGGTATTATTTATCATTGATCTAATTTCTGATTTCTCTTGCATAGCATACATCTCACCTTAATATAGTTGCATTTAGAGTTACTTAGGAACTTGCATGCCCACTAGGAGTGGTAGAATTTTTTTGTAAGAGAAACGTCTACACCAATGAACCTAGCCTTCAGGATACACTTAAAACACCCATTGCTAGAATGGACCGGATGGACCAACGACTGCCAGAGTTTAGAGACCAGGCTAATATCAGTTATAGAGATTTAGCCACATGGCTAAAAGTTTAGAAACCAATTAAAGGAGGACCGTGGAAGAGGATGAGTCTCGAAATGACAATAGGTCACCCAGATGTGAGCGAGCTCAACCCCACAATACAGCTGACACTGATGCCCAATATATCAAAAGCGTCAAAGTCGATACTTCTTTTGACTGATGCTTTGATCCTCAGGGTTATGTAGACTGACAGTTGGCTATGAACCGCTACTTTCGTTGACATGACATGTCCGAGACTAGAAAAATTCGGTTTGCCAGGATGAAACTAATAGGCCAAGTCGGACAATATTAAGAAAACCTTGAGAGGATTATGAGATATAGAAAAGATGATCTAGTGGAGACTTAAGAGGGAATGAAAGAGAAATTTTGATTGAAGTACGTTCCACCGTCTTTAAGTCAGTAATTAATGGATAAGTGGAAAGGAAGACCTGTTTTAGAAAATTCTTGGACTACTGAGGAGAACTTTCGATAGCTTGACCCCGACTTACTCGAGCATTATTATAGCCAGCAGCAGCTTCCCACCTCACACTCAACAAGGTCGAGTTCTTTTCACTCAGGGGAATTGATGAGGACATCACACCGCTTAGAGGACGATTCGATCGAGTCTATTCCAGATTCAGAAAGTGATGTACTGTAGCCCTTTGACTTTAGTCTTGTTATTTTAGACTTGTTTTATTTTAGATAGATGCTTTAGCAGGTGTTTCTTTTATGTGGGTGTTTAGTACCACATCGGTTATTTCCTAAAAGTACTTTTATGTAAAGCCTATAAAAAGCCCCTAGACTTCTCTTTTGAATTACTGGATAATTAAAATTTCCTCAAATATTCAAGTTAAATTCTTGAGTTTTCTTTGCTTTTGAGTTATGGGTGTGAAACTCGTTTAAGGGGTGAAAACTCGAAATTCTATCTTATTTCCCAATTTCAAATTTTAAACTCAAGACTCGATTAGAAGGTGATTGCGATCCAAGTTGTTTTACATCAGTAGTGGTATTAAAGTCCCTGCCACTACACTAAAATTCTGGAGTTATGCTGAGGGTTGAGGGTTTATATATTCCGCCATGTCCTTGCAAGTCAAGCACCCATTTTGTGGGCCAAAAAATGGGCTTTTGTGCAACAATATTTTTTTAATCCGCTTTTTTAAATGTGTGCCCGATGAGAATTGAAAGTGTATTGCTCTAATACCATATTAAAAACCCTACCGCTACACCAAAACTCAAAAGTTTTGGTGAGGATAATATTTTTCTATTCTATCATTCTTCTTACCTAGCAAGCTTAGGACTCCAAAGGCTAGTGGGGTTACATCAAACACTTCCTATTTTCTCCCCAAAATTTCCTGATAAGTACGTTACGATTCAGACAGAAAACCCCCTTGAAATAGACTTTAACTCAGATTGGATCTGGACAGACTGCCATATCTGACTTGTTCAGCCAGGTTCTACTTCATCCAGTGCTGTTTTGAACAAACTGAACTCACTTCAAATCTAAAGAATTGATCTTTTAGATGGTGCTGGTATCGTCCAGAAATCCTTTCTGTACTGATCTTGGTAAGAAGCGAAAGTTGACAAACTATTCGGCACTTGCTAGAAATTGGGTAATTTTTGCTTTAATGCATGGAGAATTCTCAGATGAAAGCATTCTTCCCACCAAAGAGTAGGATTGGCTGTGGAAAATGAGTCAGTTGAGATTCTTGAGAAGCTCCATAAAAAAAGACTAAATTTTTACAATTAGCTGTCAAATTGAATCCACAAACGAAGAGTTGGTGCACAAGTATCATGTGCAGGCAGGACTCTTCATTGTATTCAATGTATTACACTTGGACACTACCAAGAGAATTTGTAACTGATTCACATATATTGGCCCCAAAACATTAAGTTATGTGTTCATTTCGTCTTCATACATTAGTTTTTTCTGCCAAAAGTTAAACCAAAACCCTAGTCCAGGCAAAACTGTGAAATTCGTGCATAAAGAACATATAAATAATTAAATATATTACATTATTATCTGTTCAATTTTCTATGCTGGTCCTTGCAGTCCCCATATGCAATTGTTTTGCTACTGTCATAGTAAAACAAAAGAAGCAAAGACTGATCGAATATTCCATGAAATCTGGATGTCTCAAAGAAGGATATAGATATAGAGAAGATAAAACAAAAAAGAAATAAGAGTACTCATACTAATATTGATCAGCTATGTACGTTAGATACAAGGGACAACAATCGAGATGTCATTCTTTAAGCCTTGACTGCTTTAACTCAGAAATTTAAGTGTCATGGTTGAAAGTACGAAAAAGACGACTCTAAATGAAAAACTTTAGAGAGTGATCTAGAAGATCAATTAAATTTCTTCCACGGAAAAGAATGATCAATTAAAACTTAAAAACAGAATAAATATGCAATGCAAATTCTTCTGGATAAATACTATGAACTCCTATTCTCCATCAAAATTAATTATCAATCATCAAAGTGATTAATTTTGTTGACTAAGAACACTACTAAAAAACACACTGAGAAAGTAATGCAAACCCCTGGAAAACACTGAATAAAAGAAAAATAAATTGTTAACAGATATTAGTGAAATATGCTATGTACACTCTGGTCTTAAGAAATCTTTACCCGCAGCTTAAACCAATTTAGTAGGCCATGTTTTTGGTTCTTTTTCTCCTCTTTAGAATCCACATCCATACTTTCACCATATCCTTCAACTGGACTAAACATGTCGGTGCTTTCATTATCCAATATCATATCCCGTTTTCTGTATGGGAGATAAGCAAGCTGCAAATTTGCAAGATTGCTTAGTATACAAGAATTTTAGAGTACTGAATTAAAAGTAAATGCATGAAATTATATATCAATTTGTGGATATGCTATGCTTAAGATTTTTCTTATTAATTGCCAAACCTCCTCTTCACCAAAAGAATGCCTTCTCCTTGGACCAGGGCGTTGAGCAAATCTTGGAGATTGTGTAGTTTTTGTAGACACCAAGATTAGTTTGGTTAATCTTTGTATCCTCCCCAGCAAGGCAGCTTTAGCTTCTTCTTCTTGCTCCAGTCTCGATTGCAGCTTCACATGGCCATCCTCAAGCTTTTCAAATGTCAATATACTCATTTATCAGAGTTACATGTATTGATGAAAAAGTATAGTAAAATTTATGGGATAATTCAGAAGAATTGTGCCATGCTAAAGAACTAAGTTAATCGGTATCAAAATTTTTGAATAAAAGATATTATAATGGAAAACTTAACTACAATTTCGAGGCACACCTTTTTCTTTAAGAGGACAATATCATCCCCTCCTATATCTTTCAGTGGACCAACAGTCACAATACCCTGTTTTAGTTTTTCGAGTTCTTCCTTCAAGCTGCGAATCTCATTTTGATACTTCTTAATCAAGGACCTTTCATCAATAATCTGCATAAATCATTCTAGTAAGATGATTGACAACCTTTACTTGTGAAACAATGCAAGCAGCTGGAAAGAAAAGCGAATACACTTCACCCCAGTGTTTCAACTAAAATTAATGCCCCTTCTAAGGGGGATTTTCCACTACAATCATAAGGATCAAGGTATTCAATAAAAATCACCTTATTTTGGGATGCTTGGATCTCTATGTGTTTTGCGCGGTGTGCAAACTTTAACGTATTATGTGTCTCTTCTGAATTGCTTGATGATGGAGTAACGGTACAGATGAGCTGTGTAATGAGGAACATATGTGAACTATTAAAAGCTTCATTAACATAGCAAATAATGGCAGGTGGGTCACCATGTTTAGAAAAATGAATTATCTTTAGTTTCCCTACTGCAATCTGGAAGCAATGAAACATACAGAAACACGGCCTTGACCGCTCAAAGAGGACTGTAGGAGCCGGGTTAACTTAGAATCTCGGTATGGAACGTGCGTAGATTTTCCATCTGTCAGTTTTGCAATAACCTGAAATGAAGGTAAATACATTATATTCAGAACATACAATAGACCAGTGAACAATAGGAAATAGACTTAGGGCCTGTTTGTTTCGCCGCAAAACATCGCAAGTCGTAAGTTGTAAAATGAGAATGGGAAATGTGAACTGTAGCAGAGAAAATATATTGTGTTTTACGGCATTTGTCGATAAAGTGAAAGTGTAAATGAGAAAGTATATTGTGTTTTACGGTGTTTGGTTGGTAAAGTGAAAGTGTAAATGGAAAAGTATATTGTGTTTTACGGTGTTTGACTGGTAGCGTAAAAGTGTAAGTGAAAAAGTTGACCACAAAATTAACTGTAGTAGTGATTTAAATATTATAAATACTATTAAATTAAATATACTATTGCAAATTAAATTGTATTAATAAATTTGAGATAAAATATTAATAATCTTAATATTTTATTTATAACAGTAATATTAATAAAATATTAGTATAATTAGTAAATTATTACTAAAATATTAACTAAATAAATAATATAAAATTTTAAGGAAATCTAGAGAACATTAATAAAATTTTAAGAATACTAATAAAACATAAATATTAAAAATCTTAAGAAAAATAATAAAATAGTTATAATATTATAATATTAAAAAATACTTGAAAATTATTATAATATTAAATTTTATTGTAATATTATTGTAATATTATAAAAATATAAAATTAATAAAGTAAAATATAATTATAATTAATACTAAATTATTATTATAATATTATTATAATGAATTATTATTTCAATATTAACATAATAAATATTAATATAATAATAAAGTATATTTTAATATTAATAAAGTAATTATTTATATTAAAAATATATATAATTAAATATATAGTAATTTTATATTAAATTATAATATTGTTATATTAATTAAATATTAACTCTAAATAAAATAATAAAAAATTGGTATAAGTATTAATAAAATAATAAAGTATTAAATAACAATATTAAATTAAATTAAATTAGTAAAATATAAATATTAAAACAATAGTAAAAATAGTAAAAAAACTAAAGATTAAAAATATAAAATAATTAAATAATTAAATAAAAATTGAACATTGTTAAAAATATTAAATATTTAATAATATTAAATTATATATTGATTATCAAGAAACTGCTTTGAACTGCAAGTGTATTAAAAGTGTGATTTACATGACCACAAATTAACTGTAGCAATTGCAAGTGGGAAAATGTGAGTGTAAAAGTGAGATTTACATGACCACAAATTTAACTGTAGCAACTGCAAGTGGAAAAATGAGATTTGTATTTTGCAACTTATTTTTCAGCGAAACAAACAGCGGAAAATGGAAAAGAAGTTTTACGACTTACGATTTGCGGGGTTTTGGGGCGAAACAAACCGGCCCTTAGTGGAAACCCTCATATAGACGACCAAATAAAATTCATAAATAAATGACTAAAAAAATAGGTGTACAGAAGCAGCGCATATCTGGGGATACATAAAGACTGAAATGACATCTTCAAGATGTGTGCTCAACGAAGTCCGCAATTTATAGTAGGTGAAATAAGCTGGGAATTTACAAGCGTGTGAGTTAATCTAAAACAAGCACGGACACCATATAAAGGTGATCGAAAAGTAATTGAGATAGTACATGCATCGGAGGGCAAAAAAAAAAAAAACTAAAAACTCAATCCATCCAAGTCTGACAAGAACATTGTCATTTGTCACCTTCCAGATTAAGTTTTATAGCTACAATTGTTTCAACTTTCCTTTACATTGCACTCTTTACATTGTACTCGTCACAGCACTAAACTTGTATTTGTAGGCGGGTCGGGATTTTGATCACCAAAGGATCTAAAATCACATTTGTAAATATAAACATCCCTTACCCATCCCACCCCCAACCCCACAAGCAAGCATCCACGTGAGTGTGCACAGACAC
Source organism: Agave tequilana (assembly GCA_038442645.1). Classification (NCBI taxonomy): domain Eukaryota; kingdom Viridiplantae; phylum Streptophyta; class Magnoliopsida; order Asparagales; family Asparagaceae; genus Agave; species Agave tequilana. Next base: position 26,342 of record JAVJIF010011482.1, read on the forward strand.
ATCAAAAAAGAAAAGGAGCCCAATTTTAACCAGTAACTAATAACAAATATGGGCGTCCAAAACATGATAGTGGTTAAAAGGCTGATTTGTCTTATAGAGTGACAGGGATGAATGGTTATAGAGCATTAGGAACTAGGAACCGACTCTCGTACTCTGAAACAATGTCCATATACCCATAGGAAGCTTATCCCAAGTTTGTCAGAATATAAGCAGTAAAAGATGACATATGCATTTCCACTGAGAGTGACTACATTAACTCTGTTTTTCTCTCATCACCATGTTCCATCTTATTTAGGATTCCTGAACTACAATGCATTGCGAAAAATTGACGGATTTGGGAAAGCGACTCCCCAAAGAAAAATTGGAGATACAAAGTTTATAGGAACTAAACAAGTTTCAAAGAACAGAAGATATTAAAATCATACTGATTGATTCTAAATTTAAGAGAAGCACAAATTAGTTAAACGTATGTTCTTAAAGCCTCACCGTTCCAAGAGTTAACAGGCTTTTATTGATATAAGCTCCCTCTTTCCTGCGCACTCCAGTAGTTTCAGCCCTTGAGCTCTCGGAACCTGCCAGATCGATGAGGTTCTGCAGATATAAGTAAATGCAAAATGGTATAAGAAATCAATGTATGATATTCTTCCATACACAAAGAATAGTGGAACCAGGATACATAAATAAATGATCATCAAAATTACTATGCTGTAGAAGGCAGTAAGAGAATACACTACAAAAATTGACAGGTAGAATGGACTAGAGAGCCAAAACTACAGATTACAGGGGTTGGACTTACAAGCTGGGAAAGGTTAACTGCTTCAACTTCACTGCATTCACCACAGGGGCTACTTTCTACTGTCTGTTCCAACACATTAAAAAGAACATGAACATAAACCTAAATATTTAAATAATAGTTCCATCTAAAGTCAATCATCAAGAACAAAATTTCGCCGCATGTATGACTGCACAAATTGTGCCTGAAGAAATACAGAAGAAAGCATGAAGTAAGCCACAATTTTCCGTGGTTAAATAACCTCCGAATTAAAACTTAATCTGTACAATCCATTTTGAATCGAATATAAGAGCTATGTTGTGCTAGTGGCCTTTCCATGGATCAAACATGACATATGTGTTAATAAACTTGACATATACAGTTGTTTACATTTTAAATAAATACGTCAAAAAGGAGTTGTTTGGTTTCAGTTGACAACTGTGTGCATGTGTGCTTTGTGCTTCAGTGGACTGTGTAAAAAGTTGAACGGAAATAAGTGAACACTAGATATATTGTAGTACTTACTGTTCCAAGTAACAACATAATATTTTCCGAAAATGTCCTAAAATTTAGTTGTCATTCTAACCTTTTCCCTTTCATTACGTTAAGACCATGGAAAATCTTCATCATTGGGGAAGTTATTCGAAGTTATTCTTGCCAAACAGTTGTGTCAGTAATTTGACTAGTAAGTTCTAAATTAAGGACCAAGTATTTGATTTCTACTTTGGCTTTGGACCCCTAGTTTTGGTTTTGGAAATTATAACTTTGTTTCACTTGCAGCAATCTCGTAGTTTCAGATCACAGTTTATTTATAACAAGATAAAAGGTCAAATAAATAGAGCTTTCTAACCACATCTACCTGGACTGATTCCACTTACAATGTTTTCATACCGTATATAATGTGGCTTTTAGAATTGAAGGGTGTGAATGCTGCTACCCACCCCCCCCCCCCCCCCCCCCCCCCCCCCCCACACACACACACAAAACCAAGGTTCTAAATATCGATTATCGGGATCGTATCGGATGAGGTTTTTCATATCGGATATCAGATATCGGGGATACGTGAGCATATCGAGCGTTCATATTAGACATTATATATAATTAAATATTGATAACTAAAAGTTGTTTTAGTGTCATAGATATCATCTACCTAATAAAATGATGTAATATGCATGCAAAGACAGTAAAAAATAATGTACATTTGCACGCAGTCGTGCAATAAATAAATTATTTCATATCGGGCGATTTATCGGCCGACATAGGGTGACTTATCGGCTGATATTTCAAATATCGGTCGTTTTTTGCTGCAAATGATATAGCGAACGATTTTCCCATATCGTATTGGCAGCAGGAAAAAAAAAGGCGATATCGGACGATATCTCGGCCGACTCGGCCGATATTTAAAATAGGGTAAAAAACAGAGAAAAGAGAAAACCAAATGTACAAAAACACAAAAATTCCCCACAGTATTTCTGGAGCAATCCTAAACCCATACTCATTGTGTAGGGAAAAATATTTTTGTACCCTTACATTTTTATACATTTATTTATTTTATATTTCTTTTACCCCCTAGTCTAACTTCTCTACATGACTTTCTTCTTTCACATTTTTAATCACTTCCCACTGCCCCCCCCCCCCCCCCGGGGGGGGGGGGGCGGGGGGGGGGGGGGTGCAAAAAAAAAAATAATAATAAACACAACTATAGTGAAGATCTAAATTTTAGGTAACATAATAGTATTTTTATTTTTTAACCTACAATTTTGGTAATCGAATTGTAGTGTAGAATCCAGCAACCTCCAAATAAATGTAAAAACCAGATTTTACTTTGAAAACATCCAAATGCACCTTCACTGGGGAAAGGGAGGAGGGGAAAGAAAAAAAACAAATGCACCCTGATGTATCATACATGATGCAGTGAAGTAGTCTTCATTTCCCTATTCAAATAAAACCAAATCTGAACCAAGAATGAAGTTGAAGATACCAGAAAGTGCCTGCTTGTTGTAAATCATGTTCATCAGCCTAAATAAATTTCAGTCCGATACCAGTGACAAATTGATTTGACAAATTTTATGATCCTAATCTGCAAATTCTATAATTCTAATCTGCTCACAGGATCTTTGCAAAACCAGAATAGTTGTGTTTATGATGACTCAAATTTTGTAAGTATTTTGCTCTGAGTAAGAATGTCATTAGATAACCCAACATGGAGAAAGGAAAGGAGGACGACTTTTACTAGGACTGAGAAGTTAGTTCAGTTGAGTTCTTTTGAGATAAAGATCACATGATAGAAAGCAAAAGTTAGATCAAAAAAACATAAAGCAGGGTCAAACATTAAGAGAAGTTAGGGAAGGGTTAAATAAATAATAAATCTCGACCAGAACTATAGCCCATAGTTAGAAAACAACCTTCTGACCCTCTAAATCAAACCATAACCTTGTTTAGAAAAGGGGGAGAGGGTAAGAGAGGTTGGCACTGGAGAAAGATGAGAGATAGTTCACCCCCCTCTTCCTCGCTCCAACTCTTTTTCTGAACACTTTAGTTTTACTGCGTCAAGTTCAGCTGTTAGTGCGAAGAGTAAAGTAGCCACTAGAGATTAATTGACTTCTTTGACCTCCCTTCTATTCTCTCTTCCTCTAGTTTTGCAAGTTAGGTATAGATCCAAGCTTGGCTTTGGCCAAGATTGAACTTTTACACTATTTTGCGACAGGGTCTGGCCAAAACAGATCTGAACAATGACATATTCTTTAAAGTTGACTTGATCAGCAATCAAAGTGTATCCATATCATTAAAAAACATTGTGTGGCATGAATGTAAATTTAATAGGGATCTGGGGAAATTTGCAGTCAGTTTCTGATTTAGTGATTTTGCATCCATGATCCATTAATGGTGTTTTTCCCTCTTCCTCGCTCCAACTCTTTTTCTGAACACTTTAGTTTTACTGCGTCAAGTTCAGCCGTTAGTGCGAAGAGTAAAGTAGCCACTAGAGATTAATTGACTTCTTTGACCTCCCTTCTATTCTCTCTTCCTCTAGTTTTGCAAGTTAGGTATAGATCCAAGCTTGGCTTTGGCCAAGACTGAACTTTTACACTATTTTGCGACAGGGTCTGGCCAAAACAGATCTGAACAATGACATATTCTTTAAAGTTGACTTGATCAGCAATCAAAGTGTATCCATATCATTAAAAAACATTGTGTGGCATGAATGTAAATTTAATAGGGATCTGGGGCAATTTGCAGTCAGTTTCTGATTTAGTGATTTTGCATCCATGATCCATTAATGGTGTTTTTCCTCTAGTTAAAATGTTTTCAATATCAATTTGCATATCAACAGTGGCTGTCAACATATGATCAACTAAGAACAGAACCTATTTAAAGTTTCATCTGAAGCAACAAATAGTAGGACAAGAGCCGGGATGAAGAACTTCCAATCGAAGCACGTTAGTTCATCTAAAATAATGGCGTAATTATTATACAGTGGAAATAACACCAAACATAATAGAGTACCAATTTATCCTTCAGTCAAGTATGAATTCATGAAAGCATGTTTAACAAGTACCAGCATAAATATCGTGTGGCTCCTGCTGCTTAGTAAATTGAAGTTATTAGATCCAACGTGTCTATGCTCTGCCACAAGGTTTAAAAAAAATTATAGTTAGCACGATACAGAAGTCAGATATCAAACTACAGCATGCCTAATTAGCACAGACATTTCTATCATTAAAGAGTCCATGTCAGACACATGCCTGAGATAACACTTATTTCTGTGCCATTGCCATGCTATATATACAATCTCAAATTTTCCCATGTGTGTCAGAGTATCATGTCAAGCCCGCATCCATTCATGGAGAAGTATAATTTTGCGATGGTATTTGCAATTGTTGTTCCCATTATACAGAGATATTGAAAGGTTAACATATTAACAAGACTTAAAAAATGTTTAAGATCTCTTATGAAATTGTTTACCAATTTGTAAGAATCCAGCTTCTATAGTTAAGCCGCTACAACTGCAAGACTGAAAATCCTATCCTATTACTGCAGCAATCCAAGCCAAGTTTTGCAAAGGACCACTTTTGCATCCTCTTTCAGTTTTAGAAGCTAACATGCTCTTGTGACAGTTAAAACTCACAAGTTCAAGCACAAAATGCTTGACTAGAACTAAGTTACCCAAGAAATCTGTATAAAATCACATTAGGAGCATCCTAATGGGTGATCCAGACTATTCATCATGATCTTCAAGCCCTAGAATGTGTCTCTATAAAAAAAACATTCAATTTTAGTACTTCTCAGCCATAAATCAAGTGTAAGCAAAATGAATGGTTTCTCAATCATAGAACAAATCACACCATTTTGATTGATACTGAAGGACAGAGAAGTGTTTAAATCACAAGATTATGTTATACATAATACTTTTTATACACATGATCTATAAAAAAAATCATGCAATTTTAATACTGCTCAACCATAAATCAAGTGTATGCAAAATGAATGGTTTTCTCATTAATAGACCAAATCACACCATTTGATCGATAGAGAAGGACAGAAGAAGTGTTCAAATCACATGATTATTTTATACACAAACCTTTTAGGGTATGCAGCTCATAATTAGTGGAGTGGATCATCCATTTGGATGCTCTATGATGTTTTAGGCTGACCACCTAAGGAGCGTTTCCGCTCATGGTACACACACACACACTAGACTAACTTCACCACCCATTTGTTGAAACCCATGATAAGCTGCCGTAAATGACTTACAAGTTCAAAATGATAGATTGGACTTGTCAATTGGATTCAATAAAGCCAATGAGCTTGAGGAATTAGACAATGAATCTAATTACATTTTAACAACATGAAAGATTAAATGGTGATCTCACCTATGGATCATGGGCATGATCAACCCATAATGGGCAACCAATAGTAAGCCCAATAAGAAAGCACTTATAAATATGGCATAAGAAAGGGATATCATATGGACGGTTAGAAGGTGACAAAAATTGCGGGGATTGTTGGAAGGTGGCACAAATACAAATGAAGAGGGTGATGGAAATGGAAAGTGGAAAAAATGATGGTAGAACATATTCCGTGGTGAGTAAAGGTTGGAGGATGCGGCGGGAAGGGGGCTGAAGGCAAGGGTAGGTCGGGTTTAGTGCAATGGTATCTAATAGTCATAGGCTAGTGGAATCAATTAGGGAGGTTGGACTGAAGGCAGATCTTGGAGGCAGCAAACTAACAGGAGGTATGATGTCCGGAATTGGGATAAGAGGCAGGAACAGTAGATGCAGGTGTTGAAGAGGAATATAGCAAAAAAACTTCTTGTGCACAGACACAGTTACATGTTGATGAGCGTGATGACGCTTCTTGAGAAGGCAATGGGGACATAGGAGTAGAATTAATACGAGAAAACCAGATTAAGAAGTCTGAGAATGTCAGATGTAGAATAAAAAGAGGCGGATGGCTCCAGTCTGTTAGTCTTAAGTTTGTAAAGAAGTTCAGGAAATGAAAGGGCGGATATGCATGTTGAAACAACAATGCTTAAGTCAACTGTTCATGTAACTTGTCAGTAGACTAGTAGGAGTGTAGCGTGCCAATGAACAACCTAATTGGTTTGGCCAACTTGCATTATCATGGGAAAAGGATACAAAAGGTGTGTTGGATGAAAAGATACACTGCAGATAAAAAAAATGATGCATTAAAACTGTAGTGAGCACTGGATACTATTTGCAACCTGCAAAAAATGCAAATGAGAAATAAATCAAAATATAGTTCTTGAATTGATATTTATAGAATATCTAGTATGCATATAATCACATAGAGTAATGAGCATAATTCCTGGTAATAATGGTTGAACAGAGGATATTTTGAAAATATCACCCAGAAATACAAATATGTTCAAATGTTGAATCACCAAATCTTAAGTTTATACTTTTTATATTAATAACTCAGAGTTGGGAAATATTGTTGAAACATTCCAGCATCAAAAGGCAAAATTTTAAAACCTTAAGCTATATAAGAATAACTAGTGTGTAGAGTTAGGTTTACTACTTAGAACCCTTACCTTCACCAGCTGCTATAAGAGACAAAGCATGAGCAAGGGATAGGACAACTTCCTCCTTAATACCTTCCACAAAGGTACCCTGCAAGCACAGAACACAAATTCATCAATTAACATGACATAAAATACCTCACAGAAAATATGTCCCAAAGATATTCTGCCACAATTAAGTCACTTCCATACAAGGAAGAAACTCAGGTGACCATTTGAGCTAGAAAAAACACTGCATCCAGATTTCAATGTGCAATATTGGCTTTTAGCCTTTTACTGATGCAAGTGACTGAGTTAAATTCTTGCATATATAGATAGATAGACTTGTGTCCTTCCAAAAGTTGAAAATAGCGATAATGTAAATCATAGCACTCCATCTCCTAATAGCTAAAAACGTAACTTGTGTTGCGTAAAGCGTAAGCTGCATGGTTTTTTATTTTTTATTTAAAAAATATAAATCAATTCTAAATAAAGATAATAAATAAGAAAAATATCTTATAAATATTAAAAAAATTAAAAAAAACATAAAAACAAATATTTTAAAGAGAGAAGTAAGCCCTGACTTGTTGATTTAGCTATGCTAAAAAAGCCCCCGTCCACCCACATAGCACAATAATAAGAAAAAGAATTACGCACGCTACAGAATAGTGTGCATAGCGTACACTATTCTTAGCGGATAGTACATTGCTTCTCAGCTATTTTAGAGTGCTATGTAACACATAAAGAGGGCTTTGCTACAAAGTTAGCTTTTTTCGACATTGGTTGAACTGTAGTAGTTATCAGTGCCTGCAACAAAACTTAATTGTTGATGTATACTGACTACTGAATATCCGTTAAAAAATTGTCCTATAAGCTGATTTTTTAAAAAAAAACTACCATGTCCCAGCATTAAATCCATAAATAATTATTTTTAATTTTTAATTGTTATGAATGATGACTAAAGGTTAAATTCTTGTACATTGGACTACACAATGTCAATGAGGTTGAACGGAAAAATTTTACAAGATGCCGAGAAATCTAGCAGTGTTTATGGATAAAAATATCGGGCAAGTAACAAAAGGCATGTTCAAGAAAGGATTGTTGCCAAAATGAGAAAGTTGATATGGAAGAGTGGTGTTAGGAAATATGAATATTATAGGGTCTTATATGTAAAAAGTGCAATTCTATATAATATAATAGGGTCTTATATGTAAAAGTGCAATTCTATATAATATAATAGAGATGAGACATTTCTCTCTAACTTTTCTCCCTAAACTAATATCATGGTATCAGAGCTATCCTAACCCTAATCTCTTTTCTTAATCCTAACCCTACCCTAATCTAATTTCCTCTCTTTCTTCTCACTGTGATCCGAACCCATCGCGAACAGCCTCACTTACAATAACTCCTCATCATGGCATCAATTTCTAGACCCCTATCGCCATCACCAAATTGCACCGACTCAGATCTGAACCTTATTGTACACTTCCCAATCCAACGCCGACCTGATATCAACCAAGACCTCGTCAAACCGACACCAATAGCATCTCCATCATGAATCAACACCGACAACCTCCAATTCAACCAAGATTCTTCATCGACACAACCCCTCATTGATGCCCTCATCGACAACACTTCAGATATCATCGATTGCTTCAGACCTACCCGATCTCCTTCAGATCTCGCCGACCTGATCTCTTCGTCCTTTGTTCTTCTTTGACTTTATCACCTTCTTGTTTCTTCTTCTCCTTGATCTCCTAGTTTTAGAAAAAAGAAGGAAAAAAAAAAGAAAAAAGAGGACAGTCACATAGTATGTTCTTAATAAAAAAACTCTTGTGGGTATTTGGGACATTTTGGTTGCGAGTAGTATTTTATTTTCGGTATAAGTAATTTGGTATATGTAATTGGATCCCGAGAGTGTAGTTTGTTTGGTGGATCTCGAGGGGAAGTCATTGAAGAGGATTTAAAGTCTGGTTTGATACATGTAGTTCAGGAGTTTGTATATGAGAAAAATCGCACATAAAAAATTATCTGTGGATGAGAGAATTATTTGCAATGGAGGGATTGTGGAGGTCCATGTGAAAGTACGAGGAAAGAAGTGATCACAGAGCCTCCTTCAGAGCCGATGATATATGAGTGGGAGAGAGAGGAAGCACAACTTTTCTCTCAAAGTCCTGAATAGTTTTAGCAGAAAGTACAAGATGCGGTGATACACACATCGACTGTGAATGAGATGTGGGAGTACCTAGAGAAGTAATATTCAGAATTGATTAACCTAAACATGGTGTATAATGAGATACAGGAGTTGCTTCTAGGTAAAAAGAAGAGCAAGCCTTTTCACGATATTACATAGACTTCAAGATGACATTTGAGGCGCTGAGAGTATTGTTTTCGATATCTACACACTTGAGAAAGATGCAGATTTAGTGAAAGCAGCTGGGTGTTTTTATGCTCTTGGGGGATTTACCATCTGATTTTATGTTTACAAGACCACAAGTAACTGCGAATTCAAATGTGAACTCATTGTCCAAAACGCATTGGTTGCTATATAACATCTTTTTAGATATGCCTCAGAATCAGACGACAGAAGGAGAGTCACAGGAATAATCAATTTTAGCCATTCAAGACAAAAAAATGGACAGTTTGATAGTTCTTTAGGCAGAGTTGGTTGTGAGGGACGTGGCACCCAAAAGCGATCGCATATGTGGAAGGTTTGATGGTAAAGGTGATGTGAAACATGTATGAGGGCGGAAGCAAAAGATAAAATAACTCAAAAATACGCTTCATCAACAAAAAAAATCATTGGTAGGAAGGCGTAAAATAGCTAATATCAGCTATTTTATTTAATATGCGAGTATTTTATCCATATCAAAGCAAGAAACTAATTGTATGTTATGGTTATTGCAGGTAAAAAAATTCTACTATCAAGAAAGAAGATATTGAAACTACAAAGCAATTCGGATTCGCTCGCTTTCTATTTATGTGGACAGAAAATGAGAATAGATAACAGACTAGATGATATATATCTAAACTTGTAATTAAAAAGTTGAAAGTAATAAGAAAAAGACCTGAGATAATTGTAAATTTGATCTTAACTTACTTGTTGATTGTTCGTTGATCTCTGAACTCACGCAGATGAGAACAAGTACAGTCGACGAAAACATGATCATCGAGGAGTCGAGGCGCTTGTGCAGACGAGGCCAAAGTTGCTAGATGCGCGTCGAGGGAGAGAGAATTTGGCGACAAAGTATTCGACGAAGATTTATTTGAGAGAAAAAATTTGAAGGGATAATAGAAAGAGAATAGAGATAGATAAATCAATTAGAGCATCCCACTACAAATTGAGTTTGATTATGACATCCACCACTAACATAATTTAGGATCGAAAAATTTAATAATCACACTCAATTTGAGAGTGAAGAAAAACTTTCAATGATTGTTGTTCTCAATTGAATACATTGGAGCATTTATATAGGCTACAAATTATGCTCACCAAGTTACAATTGAATTAGAAATATTAATCTTAAAAGAAATCATAAATTTAAAAATTAAAGAAAAATATATAAGGAGAATAGTAATCTTAATACAATTCTATTATTATTTTCATTATATAAAAATATTAAAATCCTACTACTAACCAAATTGTCATGGTATTCTAGGGCCTCTTTCAGTACTACTAACCAAATTTTCAAGCTTTGAATTGGGCTTCAGCTTCATGATGTCCGCATCATTCTCTCCGAGTTGAAAAGAGCTCAATTTTGTTGAGTTTGAGGAGGAAGAACTCTCGTACTGCTCCAATATGTCAGGATCAATCTTTGTATCTCACTTTGATCTATCATGAATCATCTGTCGGTGATTTTTATTTCCGTCAAACCAAGTACTTACGAGTCTCATCATTTTTGTGGTGATAATTTCATCATCCACAATTTTATGAATCTAATCTACTGTATTAGATAATATATTTAGAAGTGGTGGAAGAAAAGGTCTCTCAGAAATACGCTTAAGGGATGGCTCATCATCTAATGGGTTGCTAGGGTTAAAATCAGGACCTTTGTAATCCACTAGATCTTCAATATTGAATGTAAAACTCGTACCAAAATCTGAAAACTAATAACATAAGCATTGTCATTTAGCTTCTTTACAATCTGAAATGAACCAGCACTACGAACATGTAGTTTCTTAACAGTTCCCGTTGGAAATCGTTCCGGACGAATTCGTACATTTACATAATCACCAACATTAAAAGTTTTAAGTTTTTTTCTTGCGTCAGCTCTTAACTTGTAGTTGGCGTTACTTTGAGAAATTTTATCCATAACTTCCTTGTGTAAGTCGTGCACATTTGATGCAAATAATGATGCAAAATTTAATGCTCCAATACGATCCGACATAGGAAAAAGATCTATGAGTTGTCTAGATCTAAAACCATAAATAATCTCAAGTGATTTTTCTGTAGTCCTATTCACAGCTGTATTGTATGCAAATTCTGCACGACTAGTTTAAGATCTCAACATTTCGTGCATTCACCAATTAGTGTGTGCAATAAATTTCCTAGACTCCTATTGATAACTTCGGATTGACCATCAGTCTGAGGATGAAAAGCAGCGGAGAATTTCAGTTTCGTGCCTAACATGTACCAAAGTGTTTTCCAAAAGTAACTCATGAATTTCATATCTCTATCGGACACAATAGTATTAGGCAAATCATGTAATTTGATAACACCGTCAAAAAATATCTTAGCAATCCTAGAAGCGTTGGCTGTTCGAGAACAAGAAAGAAAATAAGCCATTTGGAGAAACGGTTCATGATAACTAAAACAGAATTATATTTTCTCAAAAATTTCGGTAAACCTAACACGAAATCCATACTCACATATTACCAAGGACAATTCGGGACAGAGAGTGGAGTGTAAAAATCAGTGTTTTGTTTTTGTTGTTTAACTACTTGACAAATATAACATCTACCAACATGTTTAGCAACATCGCGTTTCAAATTAGACCAATAGAAACTATACTCAACAGCCTTTATGGTTTTCTCATTTTCAAAGTGTCCAACTAGACCACCGGCATGCAATTTTCAAACAAAAATTCTCTAAGAGAGGATCTTGAAATGCATAGCATATGGCCTATAAACAAATATCCATCATGCAGAATAAATTCATCAACTTCTCGAATAGTTTCATCTTTTAGTTTCACATATATCTCGTGAAAATAAGGACATGACTCATACTCAGTTTTCAATCTCTCAAAACCATTTACAACAGTTGACATCTTAGTCAAAATGAACACTCCACGGCTGAGAGTGTCGATGACTTTATTTTCAACTCCCACTTTATAAACGTAGGGCGAATGTATATTCCTGTAATAACTTAATCTAATGACCATGTTTAACATTCACTTCTTTTGAGAGTAGATGTACTTCAAAGCCTCATGGTCAAAAAAGAAAACAAATTCTTGCAATAACAAATAATATCGCCAATAACGAAGTGGTTGAATTACCGCATAAAACTCTTTGTTGTAGGTAGCGTATTTTTGCTTGACGTCATTCAGTTTCTCACAAAAATAAGCAATTGGATGCCCTTCTTGAGCTAAGACTCTACCTATATTTGATGCGTCACATACTACTTCAAAAATCTGAGAAAAATTAGGGAGACACATAACTGGGACACTAACCATTTTTGTCTTAATCTGGACAAACGCTTTAGTAGCATCATTAGACTGTGCAAACTCACATTTCTTTAGACAATCCATAATCGGGGCCATGACAGTGCTGAACTCTTTTATAAACCGTCGGTAGAACGTAGCAAGTTCGTGGAAACTGCTCACCTCACGGATGGGCTTAAATTCTGGTCATTCCTTAATGGCTCACTTTTTCGAGATATGTAGAAACTCCGTTCGAAGAAACGACAAAGCCTAGAAAGTAAACTTGTATTGCAAGAAAGGCACACTTCTTCGGATTAGCATACAATTCTTTCTTTCTCAATACAGTACAAACTTAACGTAAGTTGTCTAAATGTTGCTCACGAGAGCGGCTATAAATAAGAATATTGTCAAAGTAAACTACAAAAAAATTTCTCATAAATGGTCGTAGTACTTGAGTCACTCGCATAAATGTACTCGGAGTGTTGGTCAACCCAAAAGGTATAACCATTCATTCATATAGTCCATCTTTCATCTTGAAAGCGATTTTTCATTCATCTCCCAGACGAATGCAATTTGATTATAACCACTCTTAAGTACTATTTTAGAAAAGATTGTGGCACTAGACATTATATCCAGCATATCATCCAACCTCGAAATGAGAAAGTGATACTTGATTGTGATCTTATTAATCGCTCTATTATCCACGCACATAAGCCATGATCCATCTTTCTCCAGTGTTAATGCAGGGATCGCAAATGGGCTCATGCTTTCTCTAATGAATCCTTATCTACCAATTAATCGACTTGCCTCTTGAGCTTATCATGCTCGGTTGGGTTCATTCAGCAATGTGACAAGTTTGGCAGACTTGATCTGGGTATTAGATCGATAGCGTATTAGATATCACGCATAGTTGGTAATTTATTTGGAAAGTCTTCGGGAAAAACATGACTAAACTCCTCAATCATGGGGGTGATTTCTGGAAGAATAGTGCTATCCGGCATCTTAGACACTTCTCTAGCAGTTAGGATCATGCACAGCATCATTCTTCTTCTTGATCAATTTGTCACACTGATCAAATTAACTTCTTTCGACTTCTTCGGTGCATTAGGTTTAACTTTTTTAGCTATAAATCAGTAGGGTGTCAATTTAATCTTCTTACCCTCGTGCTCAAATCGACACATGTTTGATCGACCATGAACGGTAACATCATTGTTGTAGAGCCATGCTCATCCTAGTATGATTTGACTTACATTCATCGTAACCACATCGCACCATATCTTGTTTTTATAAACATCAAACTCAATCGGGACAAGACATTATTGTTTCATGTCTAAGGCCATGGAGTTGATCCACGACACCTTATACAGATGGGGATGAGGTTCAACCTTCCATTCAACCTTCTCAATCATTTTGAACGATACTGCATTTACATAATTTTCACTATCCACTTTACTTTTCAATTCTTATATCCAATCTTAATGAATGTGTGAAAGATAACAGTTCTTCTCCAATCGTCCTTCTCTTGTAAAAACGCACATCAGACGACAGATATGTAATTTGAAGGTGTGAGTTGAATATAGTAACATTCAGCATCAGAACCTTTGGTCATAATCGGAATCGTCGTCTTCATTTATGTCTAGGTGACATGTAACTTCTTCGTCATCAGACTCAAGAGCTTGTGTGGGAGCTCTGTTAACGAAAGTGATATTTATTTTGCTAGAACAGTTAGTGACGATGTGACCGTAACCTTGACATCTAACACTTAGTGGAGGCACTAAATTTGAAAGAAGTTTGCTCGGGGTTTTGATACGATCATCACTTCGTTTGCCTTTGAAGTCATTCTTTTAGGAGGAGGATTAGGTGCTAGGCTTATTGAACTGGGAAAAGGAAAAAGTCCTAAACACATTCGATTTTGAATCAAAACTCCTAATGTTGTAGTTAGACCTAAGAGAATTTAGATCTTGAACTATGGTGTAGGCTTTCCCTAACTCAGTGACTCCTTTGACTAAGTTCAGTTTACAAGTCTTCTCTAAATCCGACTCTAAACCTAAAAAGAATTGAGCTTGTCCTTTCTTACTGAAGGTATTGCATCTGATGAGAAACTCATCGAATTTTGCAACGTACTCCTTTGCTGATTTATTGTCTTGAGTGTATTGATATCACTTGTCCATAAGACGGTCACTAAATAATGATGGCACATACTTACCTTTCAGCTCATGCTTCATCATATCACATGTTTCAATCGGTCATTGAAGTCGGAATGTACGTATGTTCTCTAAGTTAGTCCAGTACTGACTAGCAATTCATGGCAGCAAACTTAATTTTCCTCGGCTCAGTGAGGTTGTACCATGTGAAGTACTTATCTACTTTGAGTGTCCAATTTAGGAAAAAATTGTGAGTTATGATATCCATCAAAGATGGGAACATCGATCTTAATGTTATTCAGAAATTGATCATCGAGATTGGGTGGGTTACCATTGTTATCACGACAGTTGTTTCGCGATGAGAATGAATTTTCTCCAGCAGTGAAGGGCTCTCGACAAGATATTTCTTTTACTTGCTCTTCAGTTTCGTGTAGATCAGCTTAAGTCTGAGCCATATCGTGGGTCAAGGCTTCAAGTTTAGCCATGAGATCAGCAAGGGTAGGTTGGGAGGACATGGAATCAGTGTTAGGTTCACTAACTTCTTCACACAAGTATGGAGTACCACTACGGGTAGACATGCAATGTATGAGTCCTAATACGAATACAAATCAATACTATTTTTTATTTTATTTCAGATTTTGAAAATTTTATTTGGTTTTCGAAAAATCTGTTTTCTAAAATTGTATAGTCACTCGAACTAATTTTACCAGTCCAATTAGTCAGGTCGGCGCAACTCAGGTAAGAGGTTTTTCGCACTTGACGTTCCTTAATTACAGAATTACGTTGAGTACCCTTCCTTGATAAGACACCAATCATACAAAATTTCAGAGAAAAGCTTACCTTTCAAGGTTTCCTAATTTACCTAAAAATTTTTGGGGTTTTGAATAAAATTCAACTAGATGCAAAAAAGCAAATATATAAGACTAATGTATAAATCCTACCTAACTATGCTCTGATATCAAGATGATGTGAAACGTGTATGAGGCAGAAGCAAAAGATAAAATAACTCAAAAATACGCTTCACTACAAGAAAAATCATTGATAGGAAGGCGTAAAATAGTTAATGTCAGCTATTTTATTTAACATGTGAGTATGTTATCCATATTTAAACAAGAAACTAATTGCATGCTATGGTTATTGCAGGTAAAAAATTCTACTATAAAGAAAGAAAATATTGAAACTACAACGCAATTCAAATTCGCTTGGTTTCTATTTATTTGGACAGAAGATCAGAATAGATAACAGCTTAGATTATGTATATCTAAACTTGTAATTAAAAAGTTGATGTAATAAGAAAAATATCTGAGATGATTGTAAATTTGATCTTACCTTACTTGTTGATTGTATCTCTGAACTCACGCGGATGAGAATAAGTACAGTCAACAAAAACAGAATCGTCGAGGAGTCAAGACGCTTATGCAGACGAGGTCGAAGTTGCTAGATGAGTGGCGCGGGAGAGGGATTTGACGACGAAGTATTCGACAGAGATTTATTTAAGAAAAAAATTGAATGAGAGATAGAGAGAATAGAGATAGATAAACAATTAGATCATCTCACTACTAATTGAGTCTGATTAGGGCATCCCACAACTAACAAAATTTTCAATCGAGAAATCTAATAATCAAACTCAATTTGAGTTAAGAAAAACTTTCATTAATTATTATTCTTAATTGAATACATTTAGGGTCTTTATATAGGCTACAAAATTATGCTCTCCAAGTTACAATTGAATTTGAAATATTAATTTTAAAAGAAATCAAAAATCTAAAAGAAAGAGAAAAATATATGAGAAAGAGAATAGTAATCCTAATACAATTCTAATTACTATTTTTATTAAATGAAAAAAATTAAAATTCTACTACTACTCTAATTTTACAAGTCATTCTAGAACTAAATTGTCATAGTATTCTTGGGCCTCCTTCGATATACTTTTCAAGCTTTTGAATTGGTCTTTGAATTGAGCTTTAGACTTCATGGTGTCCGCATCAAGAGGTGCTTGAGAGAGTTAGCGAACCAAAAATCTGTCATTACTTCAAGAAAGGTCACACAAAATTTACTTGCTGAAAATTGACGGGAAAGCCGATTCAGTCTACCGGAGCAGTGCATGTGGTGTCAATTCAGAGTGATTCACCTTCTTCATCTAGGAGTGTGATTATGTCTAATAAAGAATTTGAGAGGTACCAGATGTTCTAACAATTTCAGGCTTCTCAGATAACGGCTTCTTCTACAGCCACACTAGCTCAGACAGATAAACCTTACTGGCTACTTTATGTGAGTGTTCTAAGTAGCATTTTTGGCGGTCGCTTTAGCTTAGTGGTATTAAACTGCTACGATTTAACCCAATGCAGAATATAAAAGTGGGTGAAAGTTGTAAGGGTGTTTTGGCACCTGCAAGCCGCTAAAGCAGGCTTTTTACCAAGAAAAAGTGGGCAAAAAGAAAAACGGGTTACTACCAAAAGATCTTAAAAATGTTAAAGTAGAAACCAAACCAACTTTATAAAAGTATCTCACCAACTATTAATTCTTGTCTTAAAAAGGCAAGCACCTCTTCCACTTTCATGAATTCTCTTTCATATAGGATTTTTTTAAATGTTTTCAACATTAAAGTTTCAATTTTAAAGTATGATATTTGAGTTTTTATCTTGAGTAGCAATGAAGCTTCAAAGAAATTGACTTTCTCCCACTTATGGCTCATAATTCATCATTTTAATTCAATTATAGTTTAAACAATCTTTATATCTTTTTCACTGAGCTAAATTTTCTGTTTTTTATTTTATTTTTTAAGGCGCATCTAATGTACGTATATATATAAGTTTTGTATATATTAATTATATATATTTGTTTATTTATTTAAATACCCATTCCGCTTTAGTGACAGCTAAAGCAATCGCTTTCCACAAAGCTTAGTGGCACTTGCCCGCTATGCTACATTTTCTGCTATTTAGAACACTGCTTTACGTTTAGAGATCCTAGAAAATGAGTAATTGATTTCAGAGCCTCTGATCGTAAGAATGGGAATAAAGGTAATCTACCACTTTGAATTCAGTGTCCTCATTACTTCCTACAATATTAGCGGATGGTTCTACATCTTATACCAAAGGTGTAGCCCTTGCTAATGCTACACCATTGTTATCATCAATATTGAAAGAATAACACGCCTGCTCAATGGAGAAGAACTTGTCGTGTACAACACGCTTCTAATGATTGCTACTACTAAAGCGGAAGAATCGTTGTCACTTTTTTAAAAAAGGGTGCAGTTGAACCTATGAGAAATGAATGGGATGATGAGTGGATCTTATCCTTACCAGGCTGGTCTAGGTTGAAGGCATTTAATAAATGGATAAATGCTCTTTAGTACATAGCGTGTTTAATCAAAGAATTTGCGTTAGTGAGCTAGTCAGTACTTTAGTGCCCGCTTATGGCGGGCTGCTAAGAATAGCTAGCGAGTGCTTAGCGCCCTCTTCAACTTCCACATATTGTGGTGGGTCGCTAAGAATAGCGAACGTAGCGGACTAGAGCCCGAAACACTATAGTGGTTGCAATAGTGTCATTATGATCTGCCATTTGGAGCATGATGTCAATTAAGAGGAGAAATATGATCACAATATAGTAGCTATGGGGAGTAGCGGTAGAATGGGTTGGGACAATGAAAAAAGAGGAGATAGTTATTAATTAATAAAGAAGATGGACCATAATAGAGAAGCATGAAGAAAACAAATTCATATGGTCAACCCAAAAATTAGGCTAAAGGCTTCCATCTTGTTACTGCATCCAACCCAAATGGCACAGAGAAATATGAAAAGTCAGGTATTTGAACTCTTTCCCAACAATAACGATTCTGAAAAATGAAATATAATTTTATGATCAGATAGAGAAGCTTAAAATATATCATGTTCGATTGAAACTTACTAAACTATTAATAGTGTACCGTTGTCGATGGTGGTAAACTGACCGACGGCGGCGAGAGAGGAAGAAAGGGATGAATTTGGAGGGAGAGGGGGGGGAGAAGGTGTTGCGACGAGAAAGGAAGAGGGGAGGGGAGAAGGAAGGGGAGGGAAGACATGAGGCTCTCTCTCTCTCTCTCTCTCTCTCTCTCTCTCTCTCTCGGAATGAAAGAGACAAACAAGACAGTTTATAAAGGAGTCACGGGAGAAAACCTCCCTTCGGTCGGTTTGATTATTAATATATTCTAAACTAAAATTTTGACATGAAAATTGAAAGACAGAGTCTCTCAACAAGTGTGATGCATATCAAGGGAGTATCCAAGTGTCAAAGTGCATCAAAAAGTTCTACGAGAATCTGAAATTAAAAACAAATAAAATGGAGGACACGAGATAGATATGTGCCCTTTTTTAAGGACATGGAAGAGAAGTGCCCTGCAAATATCCAAGGAATATCCAGGACATGTCAGACATGAATATGGGTTCATGAAAGAAGTGTTGTTGCAAACAAATGGATCAGCCCATTTATGAACTGTATGTACAGTGAACTATAAGCCAACTAACTTTAGGTATAGATGTGCTTGGTTTGGATGAGATTGCCAGCCTTAAAAAAGTTTATCCTTCTAAAGTTCAAATAGACATGATGTAGGAGGTTTTTAAATGGCATTTTAAGTTTCAAAGTTTATACTTGTCAATCAGAATTATTATCTTTATTTATTTAGTAAATTTGATTCTATATAGTTTGATCATATAGCATATCATGAACATGGAGCCAAGATTTGATAATGTAGATGAACTTAGACCAAGGATGAAGAAGAAATCAAGTTTCTAGTTACCTCTGACAAGGAATAGCCATGTCAATTGCCTACAGGCCCATCCTTTGTCAAACTCCACCATTAGAGTGAATTATTGTATCATTCTTTCCATGCTTAGATTGGAGTCGCACAATATTTAGTAACTAGGAATTTACAAATTTCTCAGTGAAGCAGTGGACAAGATCCAATTCCTAACAAAAATATAGATTATACGCATAGCAAAAAAGAACTGCCCAAAGCCAAATGGTAGGAGGGAGTCCCATAGTTCCCAAACACCTTACATATAAGTGGGACACTCGTGCATGGAGGAACTAGTTCCAGACACATACTGACGCTGCATTGTACGGGAAATCTATATAATGTCTCTAGAATATTGTTAGGACACTTTTCTTTTACTAGGTGATTTGTCAGGAATGTCTGAAAATTGATACTTTGACTACTACCATGGCACACGAATGAGATATTCGTTTCAAAACCTTTTGAGAAATGAATATATATTTCTTTTACAAACACTTGCAAATAGATAGCATCTTAAAGGAAAAGATCTAAAAACATATATATACATATGTAAATTTAAAAGCAATTGGTTGAAAAAATAAACACAGACACAAACGCACCCTCAAAACTTCCCCCTCCCCCAAAACATACAGCCACACACACGTGTGTGAAAAAGCAACAGCTGGCAAGATCAATTAACTAAACCAAGTTATCGTATAAATGTGTAATATTTTATGAAGCAGTAAGTACATATTCTTCATATCTAGCTTAATTGATGTTCCATATATCTGATATAAAAGTTAGTTAAGCATACATGTACTTGATCTTCCGCAAAATACAGAACATCTTTCCAACAAAATAAAAACAAAAGAAAGAACAAGACGGCACACAACTCAATTAAACCAAAATTAGGAAAATAATGAGAATGCACACAAGACTACAAGATTGACTACGTTAAGTTGGGTTATTAGTATTGGGTTATTGGGTTATTGAGTTGTTACCCATATACCCTCCTTATACCTTGGCTTCTATATATACCTCTCCTCTTATGAATAAAATGATCTTTGAGGGTTTTTATTTCTCTACATAGTATCGAGCCAATTCGGGATTTCCGTGTAGTTCTGACAGTTTATGTTGATGATACTTTACTGACTGGTAGTGATTCAGCTAGGATATTGGAGACTAAGAAGTATCTTAAGCGTCATTTTGTGATCAAGGACATGGGACGTTCAAAATACTTTCTGGGAATCGAAGTTGCACATAAAAACACAGTGTACTTCTTTTCCAGTGAAAATATGCTCTGGACCTTCTGGAGGAAAAAGAACTTTTAAGATGCAAACCTGCTAACAGTCCAATAGAAACCAATGTAGATTTATGATTTGATGACAGTCATACACTTGATGATCCAAGAAAATATAAGAGATTGATTGGGAAATTGATCTATTTCAGGGTTACTAAACCAGATATAACCTTTGTTGTAGGTGTACTGAGTAGATTCATGCATCAGCACGGAGAGACTCATTGGTTAGCTGCGATAAAGATGGCTTACATCAAGAGTTGTCCAGGAAAAGGGTTAGTGTACAGGAAACATGAGCATGAACGCATTTCTGGATAATCTGATTCAGGTTATGTTGATGACTGAAGAGATAAAAAGTCTATCACTGAGTATTGCACCTTTATTGGAGAAATATGGTGACTTTGACAAGCAAAAAGCAAGATGTTGTGTCTCACTCGAGTGCATAAACTGAGTATAGAGATATGGGCTCATAAAGCATACGAGATGTATGGTTAAAAAATTTATTGATGGAACTTAGTTTCAGCCAGCCTGAGCTCATGTCTATGCATTGTGATAATCAGTCTACCATCTACATTGCCCAAAATCCTATATTTCATGAAAAGACCAAACACATAGAGATTGAGTGTCACTTTATCAGAGATACTTGGACCAAGAAGGTGGTTACTTTTCAGTTCACACTATCTTCAAAACAGTTGGCTGATCTCCTTATCAAAGTTGTCTCACCTCAAGTGTTCTCTAATATATGTGATAAGCTGGGCATGTTAGATATCTATGCTCCAGCTTGAGGGGGTTAAGTTGGGTTATTAGTATTGGTTATTGGGATATTGAGTTATTGGGTTGTTACCCATATACCCTCCTAATATCTTAGCTTCTATATATACCTCTCTTCTCTTATAAATAAAATGATCTTTTGAGGGTTTCTATTTCTCTACAGTCTATAATTGAAAGATCATGAAACTATATTTAGAATAATTTCAATGCCAAAAATGGATAACTCACACTAAAACCGTAATAATTTTTATATCAAATGGTTTTTGACTTGGCCCACAAGTTGGCACTTATTATGAGAAGGTTGACATCACGTCAACACTAGTTGTAAAACTTTATTAAATCAGGTTGATACCCAAAAAGATCAAGTTCATAAATATGCAGCATGGACATGGGCACAACCACAAGTATTATTGATAAGGATATCTAGTGAATTTGTTTTAGTGGGTTGGGCCATTTTATCTTATTTTGTTTTAGTTGGGTAATTGTAATTAGTTGGTTATTGCAATTAGTTGGTTTATCTTATCTTAAGCCCACATTGATGGTAAGAGTTATCACATTGTTGTAGGTCTATAAAAGGCCAAGACTGCTTTCTCATTGGGGGTTAATGATTATAATTAAAAATACTTGTTTAGCTAGTGTGCTTTTGGGTGAGATGTCCTAAAAAGAGTCTGAGTTGAGATTTTCTAGTGTTTTCATCCAATTATCCCTTCTTGTAGTTTATCCCTGTCGGTTTAGTATCAGAGCTAAATCCTATTCTTTTCCCGTACCTTCCATAAAACCCTAGCCTCCACCATGTTCCCACAAACCTTAACTTCCAAAAAAATCCAGATCTAGGCTTTTCCACTTCTTCGTCTAGCCTTTGATTTTAGTTCTAAAAAAACTAGACATGAATCCTGCAAATCTAAAAAAAATTGAGTAAAAATCCCAAAAATCCTCTTTGAAAATCCCCAAATTTCCAAATCTTCCCAATTATCTTATTCCTCCTCTTCACTTTACAAAATCCAACCCATAACCTAATCAAAATCTTCCCCTCCTCTTTTCCCACTCTCGCCCCCTCTCTTGCCATTTGCCAGCGACAAGCATCCCCATCCTTGTCGATCTTCCCATCCTCGCCGATCATTGTCGATCTCCCCATCCTCGACGATCATCAGCAGCCCCTGCACGACCTCGTCATCGCCACCCGACTCGCTGCTGATCTCGTCAGCATCGCCACCGCCTACAGACCCGATGAGATCCTTCAACTCATTGCAAGCCGATTCAGTCTCTTTCGAATCCGCATCAACCTCCTGCCATACTCTTTGAGATACGACAGCACCCATCACCGTCACCCTCAACCGCGACTTCGACTCACTTCTACGATGTCAACACTAACTTCGACATCATCCACCTACACCTACGCCTTCACCATCCAGCTCCACTGACAACCACAACTAACACTGTCGAATCTCCTTCCGCCTCCAAGGAGAAAGCGTTCGCAGGCAAATCCAAGATCCAACCCGGGTCTCAATCGGGTTGCTGTAGAGTCGACCTGACCTGATCCTTTGTCAATAAACAGACCTGGATCCGACCCACTTCACTTGAGCCCGACCCAACTGAGCCAACTCAGTCCGACTCAGCAGACTAAGCCAATTCAGTCCCAAACAGTCAACAGAAGTTCTGTAGCAAGTTTCGAGCTCGTTTCAAGTCTAATTCGGATCTGAATCATGTGGTTTCGAGGCAGACTTCTCTCAGCTCACACTACTGATATTCCAGGAATTTGTGTGTGATTTTCAGCCCGCGGTTGAGGATATTTCTTCGAGAAAACCTAGAAGAATCCGGGCGTGACGACTCACTCCCTCAAGTAAAATATGCTTTGATCTGAATTATGAATTGCCAATTACTTGCTCTACTAATTGACCATAATAAATCATAGTTGAATTGTACTTGCTTCTGTCTAGTGCTTGCATTATTATGTGTTATTCTGATCATTTTGCTAATGCATTTGTTGCATTTAGAAGTTGAACCTCAGGGTATTCTAATTTTTCAAATTAAGTGCACACATTTAACTTGTTTGAGTTAGAATTTTACCACTACATCCACTTGATTGTTTGATTTTGCATTTGTGTCGTAGTTTGGTGCATGTGTCATAACAAAAAAATCCAATATGAGTAATCAACAAAACAAAACTAACTGACACGTTAGATAAGCTTGATCATATAATTAAACAACTTCGGGAAAGGATAGAATCTCAAACACAAAGGCACATAATGGTCCCAGTGATTATGAATGTCAGGAAGGCTATAGGCACTGTCTCTTAGATAAATTACACAAACTCAGTCAAGGTGATTTGTATGTTAGAGATTACATAATCAGATTTGAGGACTTAACATGTTATTTTGATGTGAGGAAGCACTATTCTCAGACCATAACTAGGTTTGTCTCAGATTTAAGATCTGATATTAAGCGTATTATGACTACTAGCTCCTATAGTGTGGACTCCATTGAAGATGTTTTTGCTTTTGCCCTAAAGATGACTTGACTTTCAAGGAGATAGTCCTGTGTAAGCAGTATTTTAAATGTGAGGGATATGGACATTATGATTACCAATGCCCCTCAGAGAATTAACATGTCAATTTTGTGTCAAGTGATGATGTTGACCATTCGAAGATTGTTGAGGATGTCCACATTCATTCGGAGATTTCTGGCGTCGTTGAGGATCCATTGTCAATCCCGCTACACTGATTATTGATGAGAGTCATGAGTCTTCTGCGAGTACCAATGACGTTGTGGATGTATTAGTGGATTCTAGTACACCCAAACCTAATGAATATATTCATGAAGAAAATCAAGATAATCAACAAAAAGAGGTTGAATCTATTCCTACCGTTTTCTCTTCTAGTCAGTCATTAGAGTTTCTTATTATGGTACAACAAATTAGTTCTAGTGCTTTTTTCTTTTAGTGGTGTTTGGAGCTCTCCTGAGTTTTTTAGATTTCTTAGTCCTACTAATGTTATATTATTAGCAGTGTCTAAAGTATATCTTTCTAGGAAACTCATGTCTTTCTTTTCACATCTTTAGGAGTTGAACCTAGTGAGTCTATTGCATTGCATTTACTTATTGCACATGATGAAACATCTAAACAGATAGTAATTTGCAATAATGATTATAAATTTATTACATTTTCACATAGTATTTTGCAAAAAATTATACTTGTTAATAAAATGACAGGCATGTTTCACCCTAAGATTGTGATAATATTGCACAGTCAGCATACATGTTCTTATAAGGTTCTGAGAAAGATTGCTTCCATCACCTGCAAGTTGAAAGTTCTATGAGATCCTGGTATCAACTTGACTTTCAGGGGAGAGGGCTCGACTGGATTTGTTGTATATGCTTTTCTGGATCTACCATCGTCTACAGCGGATCTGTTACAGAAGTCAGTCTCATCCTCACAGCCTTGGTTCAGTCTTGATGCACATCTAATGGGTCCACGACCACCACCATGGCCCGTTGAGATCCGAGGAGATCTACACTCGACAGAGTCGAGTATTTTCCCAATCCTAGGGGAATGATGGAGACATCTAGTGGATTAGTTTGTTTTAGTTGGCTGGGTCATTTTATCTTATTGTGTTTTAATTAGTTATTTTAATTGGTTGGTTTATCTTATCTTAGTCCCACATTGACGGTAGAAGTTATCATAATGTTGTAGGCCTATAAAAGACCTAAACTATTTTGTTATTAGGGGTTGATGATTATGATTAAAAATGCTTATTTAACTTTTGTGCAGCCAGTGTGCTTTTGACTGAGATGCCTCAGAGACAGAGTCAAATATTTCTTGAGTATGATATGATAGGTTGAGATTTTCTAGTGTTTTCATCCAATTATCCTTTCTTGAAGTTCGTCCCCCATCAATTATACAACACGAACACGACAATACAACTAAATTCCATAAAGTAGAAATAGGAACATCATGGATACAATAAAAGTCAAGTGTGTGTATATATATATATATATATATATTATATATATATATAATTTTGTGTGTAAATTGAAACCCCATATGCTATTAGGGGTTTAACAATTTACACCTATGAAAATCGTTACTTTACACACTAAAAGTAGCTCGCGATACATTTTCCATCAAGAGGGGTCACATATGACCATCACATAACCCCCACACCCCTCAGTTTTGTTAACCGCCACTAATCTTAATTGTATCTCTTAACAGTCAAAGTTGTGCTTAAAGTTATTAATTCAATTTAACATCAAACTAATTTAACTAATTTTTTAATCCACCACCGCCGCCTCCTCTTCCTCCTCAAACCCACCACTACCATCTCCTCTATCATCGCCGCCACCTCCTTAAAACTATCACCACCACCACATACCTTCTCCACCATCACCACATGTCATCTCAATTTCGTTAAGGTTTTTGGGAAGAAGATAGTTAGAGAAACCATAGAGATTGATAACATTTTAATTAAAAAATCAGTTATCAAATTAATTAAAAGGATTAATGGGGTCAAGTGATTTTTCATGTAACTCAATTGGATCGATATCATAACGGGAGTTATTCTCAAGGGGGTGATGTGGTAATGATGCGGACATCAAGCCGCATACATGTGTGTGTATCACCGATGGAGCAGATGTAATGTTTCAGTATTTTAATAAGCGTAGAATTCTATATATTTTTAGTTTCTTTAATTTAATTTTTTTAATTTCTAAAATTTGAAATTATAATTCTATTTTCATTAGAAGTTTTAACTTTACTTATATTCAAATTTTGTAAAGGCTATAAAAGGCCTCGTGTATCAAACAATATTATGCAATGAAAAAGTTCATGAAATTTTCTCAAATTTGTGAGTTTTGATCTCTCTTTAAATTTCTCTCTTTGAGTGTGAAGCCCTAAAGAAATCCTAACTTAGGGTGTGAAGCTCCTAGCTAGCCTATCATCTTCCCCTTTTCTCTTCTTTCAAAACCCTAGTTCTTTCCCTCTTCACAAATTTCTTCCAATCCCAATTCTAATCTATTTCACACAACTCTAGAAAAAAATACAAAATCCCAAAAAAAAATAGAAACAGATTATTATTCATCTCTTTCCTTTCTCTCTCTCATCAAAACTTTAACACCCCTTTCTCTCCTCTTCCTTGTTCACTACAGTACAGCCCAGCCCAGCCTCGCTGCATCCCTTCCTGCTCTCGCCCTGCCGTCGATGACCCCAATCCCGGCTTCGCCATCGACCAAGGCGAACCCATCCAACTGCATCATCACCCTCTCGGCTTGCCCTCCTCTCCCACATTGCCCTCTCCTTCCTCGGCCTTTGACTCCGCCCTCCTCCATCGTCACGACAACAGCACCAAGGACCCCCACCTCGCACCACCGTCCCTGCCCGAGCAGCAGGCCGAGCACCTTCACCTCGCGCTTCCACCACGTGCGATAGCGCGCACCAGCTGCCTCCTCATCCTCCTGCACCGACCAAGCATTGTCGCCCGACGCCGAGGCTGCCGCCAGGCCCCACCATCGTCGTCACCGCCGCAGTCGGCCGATCTTCAGTGATGAAGATAACACAAGACCACAACTTCAATCAACTACAGAGTGCTGCTAAAATCTAAATCCAAATCGGGTTCAAATTTAAACCGAACCTGACCAGTCAATAATCCGAACTCGATCAGAGTTCAAGTTTCAAACACGAATCTGCTTGTTACAGTAACGGATCTACATGCTACAGTGTCGAGTCCATCAACCCGCTACAGTGCCAACCTAACCCACGCTACAGTTCCAAACCCGTCTTCTGGCCATATCTCCATCGTTCGGAGTCTAATTCGTGTGATTTTTGAAGCATTGCAACCGTGATAACAAGATCTACATATCTACAACAACAGGACACTGAGATCGAATACGATTAGTACATTTCTAATCCAGATCGGTTATTTCGAGTCTGATATTTAAATCTCTGATTTTTTATCGATTTAACTGATATCCACAAACGTAAGATTGTGCGGATTTGCTTATCTGTAATTCAGCAGATTTTATATCGATTGTGGAATCTTGTCGCATAATATATTATCCTTAATTGATTCTTGATTAAATTGGATTAAACTATGTGTGATTAACTGTTTGCTAGTACTATTAGTTTTGACCCCTCCTACCAATGATTATTTCATGTTGGTGAGCATGATTGAGTGTTTTATTGTTGATTTTCACACACACATCACCGTTTCACATCAGGTGATTTTCATAGTTTGGGAGTAAGGTGTCAAACCTCTGATAGTATAAGATTTTATTATTTTGCAATTAACTCTATGGGGGTGTTATTCAATTGAGATTCTTCAGCGACATTGGGACATTTATGGGATTTCATTTTGAGAGTGTTATTAGTTTGAGACATTTTGTGAGATTTCATTTTGTTGGGTGTTATTGGTTTTGAATGAGATAGGAACTAGACTTTCAGAAGTCTCAATTTTTGTCCCATTATATATCTTCACCTACTGTCCCAAGAAAAGGGTGAGGCAAAAGTTTGTCATGGGATTCTTCTCTCCTCTCCCATTAACTTTCTCATGATTCTCTCTCCCTCTCCTCTCTTATCAACTTAAAAAAGCAAACCCTAGATCTAAATCTCTGATTTCTCTCGCTCAAACCCAATCTCTATTCTCCTTTTTTCACCTTCCACTCGAGGACAGTGAGGGAGGGCGGCGACATGGCGACAGAGGAGGCAGGAAGGAGGGTGTAGGGGACGGTGAGAGCAGCTTGGTGTAGGTGAAGGCAAAGTCATGTGTGAGATTAAAGTAGAGCAGGGATTTGATATTGGGCTTGATATGGGTCTTGTGACTTCGAAGAAAGTTAAAGGGGATTGAGGTTGAGACTGAGAGATGAGAGTTTAGGAAATGATGGGATCATCTGAGACGGTGAGTGATCTTGAAATTGTTGGGATTGTTGTGTTGGTGGTAATTTGAAGAAGAGGAGGGTCATGAGTATAGAGAGGAGAGAGGAGGCCATGATTTGTATTGAGGATTTGTGAGCAGAGAATTGAGTTGAGGTTGAAGATGAAGCAAATGATATTTGTGTTGGTTGGTCCGCTACTCGATTTGTCCCGATTAATTAAATATGACCATTAATTATTTTAATAATATTAAAATATAACATTAAGTAGTTAATTAAGATAAAATAATTAAATTGAAAGGAATATTGAATAGTTCATAATAATAATCAATATATCATATGGCATAACTTGTCCCAATTCAAATCCCAAATTTGTCTCACAATTCCATAATCCCAGACTATTTGTCTCAGTCCCAGAAATCTCAGAAATTGCCTCAGTGAGACAAATATCCCAGTCCCACCCAAGAATCTCAGTTTAATAACACCCCCTATATATTTCTGTTTGTGTGTAGATATAATACATGCTACAATGATAAGAATATGGCATACAAATACGAACATGCACAAGGATACATCAAGGGCATAGCAATAATAACTGTAATACCTTTGTGTGTGTTAATGCTCCATATCTATAGCATGAATTTGTAAGGCTATAACAATTGAAAGAGAAATTATCTCGGACATTATGGAAGTCCTTTTGAGTTATATAAATCAATAATCATACTTTTATTAAATATCCCTTATTTAGAAACTAGACAATTATACAAATACAATGCATCTAGAAATAATAGAATACCCATCATTTAAACATTAAATTAATTTTAACTTCTAAGTCTTGGATACATCAGTGATATGTCTTAGACAAATCTAGAATACGGATAATATTTAAAGGAAGATCAGACATGTATCCATAAGTATCGGAGTGTCCAGGTATCGGATAAGTACACAACATGGGTATGTCTTCTTCGTCGAAGTATTTGTGCTTTATAGATATAAACAAATAGCTAAAAGAGGATCAAAAGTCGACAATGTGCTTTATATCGAGTTGGTGTTAAGTGTTCAGGCAGTTTCCAAGTAGATTTGTACTCATTGGAATAAATCAAATGCCTTCTTAAATTATGACTTTCACTATGGCCCGGTTAGTGAACGAAACTCAGGGATACTGGCTCATATCATTACAAATACATTATCAGCATGCATATACATGTGTGTGTGTACTCTTACTTTCTTTGGCGCATGCAATGCAGATAAGAAATAGAAACAAGCTCCCACGTCCAAGACTGAAATCAAACTAATGATAGGAACAGTTTTATATATGCATTCATGATCATCACCACCTAAGCCTTTTTACATCGAAATGTGGTCCACTGTGGGATACAAGACTCATGAAATATTTCACAATATCTGTCAACCTAACATCAACCTAGACTGGTGTTTCAAAATCTTTGCATCAACCCTCTTAAAGTGGTATCAAATTCCTAATACAACAATCTGCCAACCTAATGTCAACCCTCTTAAATTGGTGTCAAATTCCTTGCTAAGTGAACTAAGACAGTTAAACAAGGGGCTTATCATAACTCCTAGAAGGCTGGTTGGTGGGCAGTAAAACCTATGTTACTGATCATGCAGTTAAATCCCATTCAACCAATGAGCAACACTCCAAAATTCTCCTATA
Source organism: Agave tequilana (assembly GCA_038442645.1). Classification (NCBI taxonomy): domain Eukaryota; kingdom Viridiplantae; phylum Streptophyta; class Magnoliopsida; order Asparagales; family Asparagaceae; genus Agave; species Agave tequilana. The sequence continues at coordinate 56,270 of JAVJIF010011482.1, forward strand.
ATAAAAATGGGTCTAGAAGAAGGAAAAGGTGATGCATTGCTTTCGGGAGTCGACAATCAACTCTAAGGTACATATAAAGCCAAAATAAGTCAAAGAGAATATATTCTTATAAGTTTAATGTATATGAACAATTAAAAAGAAATTGAAGATTAGTACCTGAAGATCTTCTCTAATTCTTAGATTTTGGCCTGCTGGATTAAGCAGGTCATTAACAACCTGAGACAGAAAATTTCCAGTAAGTGTAATATGGTGTAAACTTTTCATTGCAAAAGGGAATCAAACTGTACATAAAAGAGTGTGGCTACTAGAATAAAATTTGATGCAACTGGATACAAAATGACACCTAATTATATAAAATACTAACTGAAAACATGCAATTAAGTTCAAATTTTAGACGGAGAAACCCAAAACAAAAATAACTCCCCCCCCCCCCCCCAAACAATTGCTCTGGCTTTACCAACTCTCACTTTCCTAGAATACAAACTTTAACAGTAGAAGGCTTCTTCTGACCTATACTTCAACATAGACCTACTAACACTTTGAAGGTAATTCTATGTTCTGAACCAGGTTTATATTAGTTAGCTAAATGGTTCTTGTTTTCAGAAGATTTCTGCTCCTGAACCTTGATCAACTATTCCAGTCATCCTGTCATTTCTTTATGAGATCACGTTGTTGATTTTAGTACTCAAATTAAGCAAAGAGATGATTGTGTTTTGTAATTTGTGCTAATTTTAATGTCTTTTTTTTGTGATGATAATGACAGTTGCTCAAATCTTCATGTCTCCTTTGTTTACACTACCTGATTGGCTTTGATACCTAAGAAACTTAAAAATCTTTGATTGTTTTATCTAATAAATAACATAGCTTGCTGCTTAACATCATCATCATGTAAGAATTTTCCATCACATGGAGTCAGTTATGAAGAAGTCCTCCTGCAAGGATTTGACAAAATTCTATGATGAGACAGCAATGCTCTAAAATGGTGCTATCAATTCTACCAGACTGCTTCTGAGCTTAAGTCTCCTACAACTGAAGTATTGTTCCTTTGCCTTCAGTAAGTAAATTTATACTAATGTATGCCTTTTTAACGACTACCTCCTTGAACGTCTTAATGAGCATCAAGGTTTAGCCCTGGGGTTTAGAGAAGTTTAGAATCAATTGTTGCATTTATACATGACAATTAAAATAGTGGAAATCAGAGGGTTTAGAGAAGTTTAAAATCAATTGATCTTTGAATTTAGTAATTTAAATTTATACATGACGATTAAAATAGTTGAAATGAACACAGACAACAAAGACAATATAATAAAAGATACAACAAGAAAATGAACAATTCTCATAAGAAATTTGAGGTAGCCTCGCATCAGGAAAAGATGACAGAATCATTTTATATGGGAGGAAATGCCGAGTGGAGATGATGAGTGAGCTGGTTAGAGAAGTGAAAGGATCATAGTAGGATATGGACCATATGTAGTTTCTAACTCAAGAGAGATTGCTTAATAAAGCATAATGGAGAAAAGGATTCGTTTAGCCAACCCCGAAAATTTTGGGGCAAAGACTTCACTCTTGCTATTGTGATCTGTGCATGTGAGCATCACAAATAATCTAAATTTACAACATTTGGAAGATATAACCATACATGTATAAATTAATAAGTGTTGCTGAGGGAAAGACTTGTCATTCCTAACAGCTAGGAATTCTTTGTCTGGTAGACTATATCATGTTGTATCCTCCAATTACATTATGGACCATATGAAGCTATGTGTTTTTGTTTCTATCTTGTTATAGGAATATTCTTCCACGGGAGCCAGAAGGTTCACTTTTGCATGCCTGGAGATAGGGATGCGAACGGTTCAGATACACAACAGATATTAGTATTACAATATTTGTATCCATTTTCTTGTTGCGGGTAAATACGATTATGGATAATGTCAGAATATCAAACTTAGTACCCATATCTGACTAAAAAAAATTGGATTTCAATCGTATGCGAATACTAGACAGATAATATTGAACATATCTAATAACGCATAAGCAAAATGAGTTTTAAATTTATTTTAGACCTTTCTTATTTTCCAAATAATAACACATACACATCAAATCACATGGTTTCTGATAATAAATAGACCACCAAGACATATCTTTGAATTTTCGGACATATATTCGGCTATTCAAATAAGATTCATTTGGATATTCAGTAATAGTTCACCAATGTCTATATCCGTATTCATATTTTGAACGAAGTGGATACTGATATCCATACTCATCAAAATATGAATAAAAAATTGGACACAGATTATTCGTATAGGTTACATCCCTACCTGGAGATGTGTAAGCTCTCTCTTTGACAACCAAGTTTTTCCCTTGCAATATGATTCCTAGTTATATTTATTTCTGGATATGGTCCTCATATAAAAATCCTCATACTAAAGGTTTATCTAGATAATGACTGTTCCTTTGTTTTCAAAATTATGAAACACAACATACGTTTTTCCTTTTTCCAATGAAACAAATTTTAAGATTCAACCCAGTTTTATCACATATAATTCCAAATCAAGCTTTAACCAGAAAGGAGCTGAAAAGAACATGAAACTGGGTCATGAGAAAAGCGTTCCGTTCATGAGAAGGTTCCAATCATTTTATCTTTAATAAGACATGTAATCTAAAATAAGACAATCAAACAATCAAGAAACAATTTCCCTTATTCCCCAGCTTCTATCACAATAAAACACCAAAGTAGAATTATAGCTACAGCGCAAGTAGAGTTGAAAATTTACAGGTAAAATCACCAAACACCCCCCAACATTTGAGTGAAATATAGAAAAAACCCTAACGTTTATTTTGCACACCCCCCTTCCGCCGTCTAAAACATAACTTCTGTTATATTTTATTTGTGTACTCCCTAAAATGCCCGTATTCTAAGTTGGAGGCTTTCTTCCGCCTAAACATTCTTTTTCTCTCTAGCTAGGATTTTTCTAATTGCCAAATAATATTTGCAAGTCTGTGTGTCAAATTGATTGTTTGATTGTTAAAGGCGTACAAATGGCGAGGCAAACTCAAATGGTCTGTGAGTATGCGGGCAATCAGTTTGCAGCCACTTTTTTACTTGTTAGAGAGAGAAACCAGTGTTAGCAATGGGTTGGATTTGGGTTGGATACTACAAGATTAATGGACCCTTAATTACTTCCATTAATTTTTCATCTGTCAGACATAAAAACTAGCGGTGGCAATGATGATTTTTTCCCAAAAAAGTTCTTTGATTGTTAAGATGATGAACATGGTGACACAAGCTTGGATGGTCTGGGGGTAAGCATTCAACCAACTTGCAGCCATCCTTTTTTTTACTTGAATTAAGTTGATTTGTGTGTGTGTGTGTGTGTGTGTGAGAGAGAGAGAGAGAGAGAGAGAGATTATTTGCAATATCTGACCCTCCTCTCTAGATTTCTAACATGCAAGCTAGAGCTGGCAGTATCTTCCTTTCTTATCCATGAAATTTTCATGGAGTAAAGTTAACTGTAATTCTTACATTAATTATACAACATTAAAATGTTATCAGTGATGATTTTTGCCCAGTTTTGTTTGATTGTTGAGATGATAACAAGCAGGGAAAGAAAGCTTGGATGGTCTGCAAGCAGTATGCAGCCATGATTTTTTCCTCGAAAATTTGAAGAAAAAACAGTGTTTTGGCAATATCTGAGCCTCCTCTCAGTATTCTGGGGGCTTTTCGGTTTCTAATTGGACTTTCAACCCTGGAAAATTCCAAAAGAAATAGTTGCATTTTAATTGCAAGAGGCGATGATGATTTGCCCAAAACCATCAAATTCGTTTGATCATTAAGGTTATGCAAATGGCGAGACAAGCTTGGATGATCTGTAGAGTACGTCATCTATTTTACTTGTGTGTGTGTGTGTAAGAGAGAGAGGGAGGGAGGGAGGGAGGGAGGGAGAGTTTAATAGGATGGATTTGGATTTAGACATGATAGGTGAGAGAGGGGGCGGATTGAGAGGCAGAAGACAATCCCAAAATGCAAGTGTTAGTTTAGATAATAAGCTAATTGGGTTATTGGGTTTACAATGCCCATAACCCAATACCCGTTTGTACTCTCTATATATTGGGATGATCTCTCTAATTAAGTATGCTTTTTAGGGTTTTATTTCTCTACATGGTATCAGAGCATCCAAAACCTTAATTCTAACCTTAGTCGTCGTCTCTTTCTATTCTCTTTCCTTTCCCTTTCTCTAGATCTGCTCGTTGCCGCCTCAAGACCCTCTCACCAACACCCCCAAGACCTCCCAGGCCCCTGCTGAGCCTCCATAGGCTCTATCGAGCCCTCCCAGGCCTCTGCTGAGCCTTCTCAGGATCTCTCGAGCCCTCCCAGGCCCCTGTCGAGCTCCCTAAGCTCTGTCGAACCCTCCATGCCCCTGTCGAGCCCTCCCATGCCCTGTTTTAAATATTGTCTGAGACGGCCGAGATATCGTCCGATATCTCCTTTATTGCCTGCTGCCGATACGATATGGGAAAATCGTTCGTCATATCGTTTGCAGCAAAAAACGGCCGATATTTGAAATATCTGCTGATAAATCACCCGATATCGGGCGATAAATCGGCCGAGATATCGCCCGATATGAAATAACTTATTATTGCACGAACGCGTGCAAATGTACATTGTTTTTACTGTCTTTACATGCATATTACATCATTTTTATTTAGTAGATGATATCTATGACACTAAACCAACTTTTAAATTATCAATATTTCATTATATATAGTGTCCGATTTGAATGCCCGATATGCGCGCGTATCCCCGATATCTCCCCCGATATCCGATATCCAATATGAAAAACCCTCATCCGATACGATCTCGATATCCGATATTTAGAACCTTGCTCCCAGGTCTCTGTCGAGCCTTTCCAGACCACTGTTGAGCCTTCATAGGCTCTGCTAAGCCTTCTTAAGGTATCTCTGAGCCTTCATAGGCTCTGCTAAGCCTTCTCAGGTTGTTTCTGAGCCTTCATAGGCTCCGCTAAGCCTTCTCAGGCTGTTTCTGACCCTTGTTGCTTCATGAAACTTCAATGTGTGCTCTCTGGTGGTGTCTATGATCTGATCTGGCATTTTTATGCTGAATCTGATCTGATATGTTTTTTTTTACTGCTCCTGTGATACTAATCTGACTTTTTTTGCATCCTTCTGGTAATTAAATCAAGTATAATCTGATTTATTGATTGCTTACTGACTACTACTGGTAGTTTCTGGTAATTCTCTTTGATTAGTTATGATATCGGATGATACGAGTTCGTCCTTCACTATGATCTCCTCACTGATAGTCAAAACTCCTGTTCTCAACATGGATTTGGGCACTACAGTAAAGCTGAATGGCTCTAACTACTTGTTATGGGGCACAAGCTTTTCGCATATTTATTGGTGTTCAGAACAAGTTTGGTCAGCTACTTCAGTCTCTGTCGGCTGCTACTGATCTCACTTATGCAACTTGACTTTTTGGCGACTATTGTGTGATGACATGGTTCTAAATTGTCTGAGATAAGATTAGTGGTAGTGTCATGTTCTTGACCACTACTAAGGAGATGTGGGATACCCTAAGGTGATGTATGGGAATGAGAAGAATCCTTCAAGAGTCTTTCAGATCTATGCGCGTCTGTTTGAGCTCAAGCAGTGAGATAAATATGTACCTGAGTTTTATGGCGAACTAAAGGGCCCGATCGATGATTTAGACATGCATCAGCCTGTTGTCACTGATGCAGCGACACTAAGGGGTATCGTCAAGATCTCGCAGTGTCTGAGTTGTCTGGCTTAAGTCCATCTCTTTATCCCAGTGCGGGGTCAGATACTGGGAGGAGATAATATTCTTACTTTGACTGCCATGTTTTTCAGATTTATGTGTGTTTCTACTAGAGCTAGTGTGTCAACTGCATCATCTATTGAGCAGTCTGTCATGGCCTTCGGTCGTCGTCGTGGTCGCGGATGCGATTTTATAGGAGGATGCAGCTCATTTGGAGGAGGTCGTGGATCCTATGGTGATAGACAAACTGTTGGTGATAATGGGCCCAGGCAATGTAAGCACTGCGGGAGAAATAACCACATATCTGAAAAGTGCTGGGAGAATTTTGGTCGTCCTTAATGGGCTCAACTAGTTGATATTGATACTCCTCCACCTGGTGATATTGTCTATTCCTGCCTCCTCAGCGACTCCTTCTAGTACCTCTGGATCTCCCACTGTAGTTCTATCACAGGAGGAGTATGATAGACTGCGTCAGTTCAAGTTCTCTCAAAATAATCAGTCACTCATGCATCTTCTTCAGGTATGAGTGCCATATTGCCTCTCTTCAAAAGCCTTGCATATTAGATTCAAGAGTCACATTCCACATGACAGTATTAAATAGAAATTTGTTTTATTAAACTTTTTCAATAAATTTCCTTTTGTTAATATTGTTGATGGTACCCAGTCACTTATATCAAGCAATGGGATAGTTCAAGCTACTCCATCTATAACTCTTAATGTTGTCATGTATGTTCCCAAATTCCTTATTAGCCTATTATCTATTAGTCAGTTTACCAAACATAATAATTGCAGATAATTTTTTCCCTTCTCATTCTGTGTTTCAGAATGTCAACTAGGAAGAGGATTGGTTCGGGACATGAGAGAGAAGGCATGCAATATTTGGACGATCGAGCAACCCCAACTAGCTTGGTTGCATATCAGCCTAATTACGTTCTATTCTGGCACTGGAGCTTGGGTCATCCGTCAATACAAAAACTTCAGTCTGTAGTTCTTATTACGTCTTTTGTGTCTTATTTAGGTTGTGAGTTTTGTAAGTTAGGTAACCATCATCGTGCTACGTATCAGAGTCGAGTCAATAATCGCAGTAGTTCTACGTTTAAGTTAGTCTACTCAGATATCTGGGGTCCCAGTTGTGTGCCTTTCATTAAAGATTTTAGATATTTTTCGATTTGTTAATGACTTCTCTCGCATGACTTAGCTATACTTACTAAAAGAGAGGTCAGAAGTGTCCAAGATTATTGAGTTTTTCTTTAATGAGATAAAAAATCAGTTTTTTTACTTTCATTCGTATATTTCGTACTGACAATGCCTTGAAGTATGTTAAAAATGATGTGTTTACCTTTTTGTTTCAAAAATGAAATTATTCATCAAACATCGTGTTCTGATACATTCTAACAAAATAGAGTTGTTGAACGCAAATATAAACATATTCTGGATGTCGCTAGGACCATGATGATACATATGAATATTCCTAAATATTTATGGTTTGATGCTGCGTATCCTGATTCTAGAATACGTATCTGTTTACGATTTTGGACGCTTTGGTCGTACACGGGTTATTTCATGTACGTATTTCCTTTAGTTTGACCTGAAAATTATACACAAGACTCTGCACTGGCACTAGATTCTACCATAGAAAATTTCACAATTTTTCTTTTTGAATAATTATTTAATTAAATATTTTCTCCCTCCTTCTATTTCCTGTTCTTTATTCTTAAAATTCATTTTCTTTTTCAATCTTCTTTATTTTTATATTATTTTTCCATGGGACATTTACACATAACCCCCTAACAAATCCATATTTGCATTTCCAATTCTTATTCTTTTCTTTTCTTTTCTTTTCTCCATTTTTCTAGAATATTCTATGGCACAAGCTTCTTCCCCTCTTCCTTATCTCCTCCCACACATGCAAAAATCATGGTCGGCCTCCTCCCATCCTCCCTTCACCCTGTCATCTAATTAATAGGATGCCCTTATTTGTCCTTGATGGTAATTTTTTTTCTTGCCTCTATCCTAACAAGAGTGTCTTCCCCATGACTCCACGTGTTTTCGCCTTACTTGTTTTGTTCAAGACTTATCTCCAGGTTTAGATAAACTTTCTCCTCGACTATCAAGTGTATTTTTGTTAGGTATTCTACAATACAAAAGATATATTAGTGTTATAATTCTTCCGCCAAGAAATATTTTGTATCGCAGATGTCATGTTCTTTGAGTTTGTTCTATATTTCTCCCCACAACTTGTTGTTGCCTCTGAAATTATTCCTCTTTTATTGTTTGTGTCATTGCCTACACCTACTTCTGTTGATTCTTCGCCCATGCCACTAGTAGACACTTCAGAGCCACCTGCATCAAAACCAGTTTAGGATTTCATATATGTTTACACTCATCGTCAAAAAAGTCTTGCCTTTGAACCAGCTCCAACGACCCCGCCCCAGTACACAGTTCTCCTCAACTATCAACATCTCCCTTTGACTTTGATATCTCTATTACCCTTCGCAAAGGTATCTGGGCTTGCACTAATCATCATATTTCAAAGATCATTTTTTATGATCATCTTAACTCCACTTTTCGTCAGTTTGCTCAATCTGTGTCTTCTGAGTATATACTCAGGTCATATGGGAGGCTTTATTGGTACATGCCTGAAAGTAGGCCATAGATAAGGAGATGGATGCTCTTGTTTCTCGAGAAAATTGGGAGTTGATTTCAGCATCCACAAATGTTGTTGTTGTAGGATGTCATTGGGTTTATACCTTAAAGTTTCGCCCAGATGGATCGGTGGATCGACATAAGGCTAGACTCGTCGCCTAAGACCTATGGCATCGATCTTTTTGAGACATTCTCGCAGTTGCCCGGATAAATTCTATCAGGATTCTATTCTATATTGTTGTTAACTTGTCATGGTCTTTGTTCCAGCTGAATGTAAAGAATATCTTCTTATATAAGAATATTCAGGAGGAGGTGTATATGAAGTAACATCGAGGTTATGTTGCTCATGGGAGAGAATAAAGTCTATCATCTCAGGAAGGCTATTTATGGCCTCAAGCAGAGTCCAATATTTTCTGAGAATTGAAGTTGCACATCAAACTTCTTTCTCAATAAAAATATGCTCCGGATCTTCTGGAGTTAACAGGACTTTTGAGGTACCAGCCTGCTAGCACTTCAATGAAACCAATATGGCTTTGATGATAGTCAAACACTTGATGATCCAAAAAGATATAAGAGATTGATTGGGAAGTTGATCTATCTCACTGTTACTAAGCCAGATATAACTTTTACGGTTGATGTATTGAGTAGATTCATGTATCAGCCCAGAGAGGCTCAGTTACGCTAAGAATTTTGGCTTATACTAAGAATTTTGGCTTATACCAAGAGTTGTCCAAGAAAAGGATTGGTATACAGAAAACATGGATATGTACGCATTTCTGAATACTCTGATTCAAGTTACGTTGGTGACCGGGAAGACATGAAGTCTACTACTGGATATTATACCTTTGTTGAAAGAAATCTTGTGACTTGAAGGAGTAAAAGCAAGATGTTGTATCTCGCTCCGGTGCAGAAGCAGAATATAGAGTCATGGCTTATACTACATGTGAGATGGTTTGGTTAAAGAATCTACTGATGGAGCTTGATTTTCGATAGCTTGGACCAATGCCTATGCATTGTGATAATCAGTTTGCTATCTACATTTCTCAGAATCCTATATTTCATGAAAGAACCAACACATTGAGGTTGATTGTCATTTCGTCAGAGATGTTTAGACCAAGAAGATGGTTACTTTTCAGTTCACACCTTTTTCGAAGCAGTTGCAGATCTTCTTACCAAAGTTGTCACACCTCAAATGTTTTCTAACTTATGTAAAAAGCTGGGCATGTTAGATATCTATGCTCCAGCTTGAGGGAGAGTGTTAGTTTAGATAATAAGCTAATTAGGTCATTGGATTTACATTGCCCATAACCAATACTCGTTTATACTCTATACATTGAGATGATCTCTCTTTGATTAAGTATGTTTTTTAGGATTTATTTCTCTGCAGTAAGAAAAGGGCATTTTTAGGAGTATACAAATCAAATATAACAGAAGTTAAGTTAGACGGCGGAGAGGGGGAAAGCGTGCAAAAAAAAAAACATTGAGAGTTTTCTATATTTCACTCAAACGCTTGGAGGGGGTTTGGTGATTTTACCCTAATATTACAAAAAAAATCCGTAGTTCTATAATACCACGCCCACACCAAAACAAAAGAAAACATAGCACACAACAAGTCCACACACACACACACACACACACACACACACAAAACGCACCTCATACATATGCATAAATGTGTCTGTTGTGTGTTGGTGAGGATGCGCACAGAAAAAACTATATGCATCACATAAGAAGAACAAGATGACATTGTTAACTTATTTGATTTTCCCCACTAACATGTAATCTTTGCCCCTAAGCATGACTCATATTGGTTCAAGTCAAACATACAACAATATGAAACACTGTATAGTCAGTAGAAACATCATACACTGGTTCAAGACAGATTTCAAATGAGAAATCAAATAAAGCTTCAACATCATTGAATTTACAGTCGTCAAGCTACTTGGCTAAGTTAGGAAAACAGGTTATCCTGTTTCGGAATGAATGCGCCTATGAGAAGACAAAGCTAACATATAGATGATAAAATATTATGCTTGACTTTCAAATTACAAGTTTACAATAAACTAAATGATTGAATAATACCACAAAGACTACTATGGATTTTAAACCAGACCAACAGAACACACTTCGCATATCCAAAGAATATGAAGCTCAAACCTTTTTATGCTATTATAACGATTAGAAACAATTAAAACAAGTGAAAGTAAATACAGAACAAACCTCATTATATATTTCCAAATATGATACACGAAGGAGAAACTCTCGGCTTGGAGTCTACAAAATTAGTAATAGAATAAACTGCTGAACTTTGAGAGTTGAATATATTCATAATACAAAGGCAAATGCATAGTAAAAGACATGTTATCCCATCACCTCTTGTATGATATTGAATGCATCTTTTACAGCTAACGGTATAATCCCAGGCGACCTTTGATCTCCCTGTAATCAAGCCACACATCAAGAAATGAACATTCTAGTTTACGTTGTCCCCAAATATATACCAATTCAATATTTAAATATAAAGATGAAGTATGGTGTACACTTGAGATAAACTGCAAAAGACAAAGAAATGTCTGCATTCCAGTTTCAGACCTTAATATGAGTAAATACTAATAAGGAGAAATAAATTATATAAATGGGAAAGTGTGTCCGGCGAAAGTTAAGCAATTTTATTGGAATAATATACTATAAGCATTCAAATACAATTACTAAAGCCTGTAGACAAAAGCTTCTTTAAAACATCAAAGGCATTGTTAGGGAAGGAAAGTAACTTTTCTTTATTGAGAGTAACATTTAACTTTTCTTTATTGAGAGTAACATTTTAAAGCGAGTCCTTTTCTACATGTGCTACACACAATAATAGGTCACCACAAGTAGGCTGAAAAGAAGTTGCTGGGGTAGTTGATGTAAATGGAAGAGACAAGTCTTCGTATGCAGGTAAAATATGTTTAAAATACAATCTTTTTCCCAAATCCAAAGCCATTTTATTACCTTAATTAATAAAATGTGAGTTCCATTTATGTTATGGCATAGCTTCATAACTATTTGACATGTTTATTAACACTGCACTCTTAATGCTTCTTGCATTATGATTCAAGGACTCCGAATTAATACAAAAGAATAGAATTATTGTTCAAACCCCAAAGTCCAAACCAATCAACTTGTCACTACAAAACAATCAAAATAAACCAAATGATCCCATACATATACTATATAGAGCGTTCTCCAAAAATTGCAGGGAAAACGGGTTTGGAAAGTAAGCGTGCATAAGTTTTGAACAACAGAACTATAGCTGTGCCAGTATGTTTCAAGCTTCAAGCAAAGTAGAATACTCTGACACTTCTATAAAGAAATAAGCAAGATAACAAGGCTCACATTACCATATTTACTACCCAAGAAACAAACAAGAAATAAAAGCAAAGGCAAGCATTGAGACAATAAAGACCATCAAGATTCAAAGGATAATGATAAGAAAAGAAGATCTGAACGCTTAACTCAGTAGACTTTGCACTATGAGATCAATGAGGTTTCTGCTAGCCAGCTGATACACTGTATATACATAGGCAAGCTAATATTGAGCAGATACTACTTTTGGAAATGAACATCAGATGGATTGTCCAGCAGTTGGATATACGAGACAGTGAGACAACCAATACCTGATTTTGTTTCTTGTAATCAACTAAAAATATGCTCACAAGTCATGTCGATTGAGTTTATAGAGCCCAACAAAGGACTATGGATCTCTACAAATGCATGCATCATTAATATGAGAAGATAACGCATGGATTAAGCCATCAAGGTTTTTGTCTTGCATGTTGGATGCTTCAATTATATCCAAAAGCTTGTGGTCTATCGAGCTTCAACACTTGTATAGAAGCTCATGCGAGTTTAGCCAACTAGCACCCAATTTTTATCTCCAAATATCTCGGGTGATTTTTTCAAGTATATAAGCTCATGCAAACCATATATGTCACATGATTTCAACCATCCTTCTCTTTGCCACGAGAGAGTTACCAACTCCTTGGGTTCGTGTTAATTAAGTGAGAACATGTGAGCTATGCAGCACAGACACTCCTACGATGGAGCCGTGTCGTGTTGGACATGAGTATCACGCATGTGCCAGCCACACATGTCGTGTATATTTTTTAAGAATTTGTCATGTGTTGGCATGTCATGTCCGTATCCGTGTGGTTGTGGCCATGCATCATAGCATGTGAGAATAGATGTGAGATGAAGGGAAGTACTGAGACTAATTTGATAAATGGCTTTAGCTTTCAAACTTTCACTTTCCTGGCATTATAATAAGACCCCGAGAATTCTTACCTAATATTGAATGGAGATTTAAACTAATTGCTGTAATTTTCTCCCATATGTCATACAGGTAGTTTATTTCAGCCTGCAATTAGCTTTTAGCCAAAAGATAGGTTTCATTAACTTAAATCCATGTTTTTGTTCCTTACAACTGCTTGTGCAGTAATAAATTTTGACCATGTCAGTCCTGCATTATTTCACATGTCAAACACACTACTTCACTCTTTATTTACCTGTATCCAATATTAGCCTGATGTTGTCATTATTTCCAGTAAGAGGTTCATCCTCTAATTACATCTACTAAGATAAAGACACCTGATATCTTTCATCTATCTAAAACTTAGCAAGGAGCATGATTAACTCACTTGAAGTTTCAAGAAATCAATTGAAGCCACCTAGAGGGGTCAAGAACTTTCAATTTCTTTAATCAAACAATAGTAGACATATCATGACTATAACTAAATACAGCAAGAAGTGCAATAGTGAAGTATAGAACTTCATAGATTAAATAGAATAACAGACTACACTTTATGCTAATTTTCTAGAATGAACGTATAATATAGAACTGTAACTTGAAAAGTTATAAAACTCACATGCATTGTGTGGGTCTTGCCACTACTTGTTACTCCATAAGCAAAAATTGTTCCTGACAAACATAAAGAGGATACTATTGGTAAATGAAGAGAAATAGTACAGCAAGAATAAGCAGTACATATTCTAATTAAAATGCAGAGTAATTTCTCACATATTTATAATTTACAGTCTGTGCTTGAATGCTTCTTCCTATGGCTACTTTTGTTTCATACCTAACACCCAAACTTAAATTCCATATTACAGGGCGAGTAATTATAGCAAAATAACAATCATATCAACCATTCTTATTACATTCCCCTTAGGGTGACTGAGAAATGAAGTGAGTGCGGATAAAGGCACCCAAGTTTTTGATTAAGGCACCCACCCATTCTGTTAAAGGCACCCACCCATTCTGTTAAAGGCACCCCCCATATTTCCCAAATTACCCTCTCATCTCCCAACTTAACTCTCCCTCTTTCACAAAGCAAGCCGCCGAATAGCCCCAGTAATCACCGTCTTCAATGCCGCTCCAGCACAGCCATCCACCGCCGGTGATCTCCCATTTTGTAGCAAGGTGATTTTCAACTCAACTCCTCCAAAACTTGATTTTTGATGAAAAATTGGTAGATTTATTGAATGTGTTGGGTGGATGATTGGATGCATGGTTTATTGTTATTGAAAATGTATAAAGAACTCAAAGAAATTCAATTAAGCGATTTAAATCAAAATTAATCAAAAAATTCCACGTATTTTTTCAATGAGTTTGTCGTCTGTTCGGTTTTTAAGAGCCGAACAACACAAGAAATGTTCGGCCATTTAGAACCGAACATTAGTTATATGTTCGGGCATTTCGAACCGAACATATTAGTTAATGTACGGCAGACAGAGGCCGAACATTAACTATCAGTTCAGCAAATTATGGCCAAACATTCATGTCATTGTTCGGCTGTAACTGGCCTAACAGAACCATTCTGTTATTTAAAATATTCTAACTTCTGTCTATCACAGGCATGGATATTGCAGGAACTTATAGAGTTCGTCTGATGACTTCGGAAAGTCACAGTAGATGAGGTGAGCCATCTAACACTCCTCCAATAGAGGAGGGTGAAGAAAATGATGACGATGAAGATCTTACGGAGATTGAAGTATTGACTGAGCCATTTTCGGGTGGCCCGACAAATTCTCCCAAGTTTTAAAACCATATAGCGGCAGGTATTTGGTTGGGCGATGTAAGATTTTAATTATAAGACATGAGTTTTGATTATTACATGTCAAATATTATGTTGATTAATAATTCTTTTTACAGAAGAGAGATCCAATCAAATATGTGATACACACATCAAAATTGAAAGATTGAGTGTGGGACAATGAAACACCCAATCGCATCTTTGATAACTATATTCGGCAATCTGAATTGCAACCGTTGAAGGACATTTCGTACGAAAAATCTAACCGTGTTTTGATTTTGGGTTTTGTGGAATGGTGGCAAATAGAACAAATACTTTCCACATGATGTTTGGTGAAATGACCATCACCTTCATACTTGTGGGCATATTAGTGATGGGTCAATCAGTGGACACCCCTAGAGGAGTATCGTGCGAAGGAGATGCTTGTTAGGTTACTTGACGTTTCCCAGCAAGATGCACAGGATGAGTTGGGTATGATCCGCGATACTCAATAAGATCAAATGGCTCTGTTTCAAGTTCTTTGATGTCTGTGATGCAGCTATGGCATATCTGTTGTACTTAGTGGGGTGCATTATATTCGCTGATAAGAGCGGAACGAGAGTATCCATCATACACCTCTCATTGTTTGAGAATCTTGTAGGGTCCCATCGTATGCCTGAGGAGCTACTGCACTAGCATACCTATATAGGCAGCTAGGGTATGTATTAAGAACGAATGTTAAACAGATTGTTGGATTCATGTCACTTTTGGAGGTATGATTGACCTACCTATTAGTTACTAATTGAATCATTTTATCTGAATATAATGATGATAAATGTGATTTGATCAACAGGCATGGATCTATGAGCACTTTCCTATCTTGCGCACCCTTTAAACTTGTCTTATATTGATGATCTTCCACGTGCGTGTATATGGGTATCCCGTGGATTGGCGAGAACCACTGTGGACCTCCTAAAATCATTGCGGGAGAGATTTGATATCTCGCAAGCTGATCAAGTGATTGAAATACATAATTATGTACTTATTTCAATGAGAGTTATATTAATGATAGTTGTTTTCAGTTGTAGGTGGCATGAAGTCCGTATAAGGATTCCAGAAATTGGCATCCATTGCATGACATTTGTTTTTCACCCCCTGCTTTAAGTGCATAGATGTCTTTGAACCCTACCATCCGAAAAGAGTACTCAAACAACTAGGTAAGGTTCAGATTATCCTGCCTCTGTCACTTGTTCCGAAAAAAGTTAGAAGACAATCCTTGGGGGTATTACCATGTCTTACACGTGAAGTGATAGTTTCTGGGATAAGTGGCGGAGCCGTGTATTGGCATAGCATGAAAGGAGCAGGTCGGTGACACTCTTATGGGATGTGATAGTCGGTTATATAAAGTGGTATCGACATGTCTCTCATACCATCATTCAAAATCCGGAGCGTAGGTCAGCAGTCGCTACTGGTCGTGGTGCTGACGTCGATGCCAATGTGTTTACGCAGGTAACGTATGTCAAGTTATGTTTTGTATTAAGGTTCATTTAAATTTTTTAACTTATTGTATTTTTTTATTGCAGCGTTTATCGCACGCCATGCGAATATCCGAACCTGTCACCACACTGGGGCTGAACGGACCACATACTGTAAGAGCCTATATCATAAGGTATGCAACGTGAGAGAAGCAGTAGAAGGCCGTGATGCTGCTCCGAGGGAGAGATATGAACGAAGGGCTAAACGGAGACATGATTAGATATTTGTACTAAATATTAATAACAGTCATGATCAGACATGTTGTATTAATACTTTTTGTGTAATATATTTGTGCTATATGTTGTGTTAATACTTTTTGTGTAATCAGATATGCTTGCGTAATACTTCTTGAAAACTTTTTAAAGTTAATTTGAAACTTTTTTGGAATTCTAAAGCTAATTTGAAACATTTTGAAAATAGTTTGTGTTAATGTTTTTTCTCAAAGGTTGAACGCTATGTTCAATAGGTAGTGGACGAACATAATAGTCGTGTTCGGCGGTAATTGGTTGTACATTTGTATTATGTTCGGAGGTGCACGGCCGAACATTAAAATATGTTCGGTCGTGCACGGATGAACATTTGTATCTTGTGTCAGTATCAGTTGGCCGAAAGTATTTTTAATGTTCAGTCCTCTCTAGCCGAACAATGACAGAATGTCACATTCAGATAATTTTCAACAAAATTGCAATAAGTACAAAATTGTTATAATATGAAATAAATTTATAGCAAAACTAGTGATTACATATTGTTCATAGCCAAAAATTTGAAACCTAAAATCAAAATAAAAACTTGTTTCAGTCAATTAAGATTGT
The DNA here is from genome assembly GCA_038442645.1 of Agave tequilana. NCBI lineage: Eukaryota > Viridiplantae > Streptophyta > Magnoliopsida > Asparagales > Asparagaceae > Agave > Agave tequilana. Next base: position 73,111 of record JAVJIF010011482.1, read on the forward strand.
ACATCTAATAGAATTATCACTACTAAAAATTTTAGAATATATTTGCATTTGTTTTCCGCAAGCGGCGTCCCATCCTTCGGTCGTTGGAAATCGGTGATCATGTTATTTATATGGGATACGGGGCACTAGATGTCCATTGCTTTGGTAACACTGCATATAAACACAACAATTATGAATTGTGTTGACATACCCAAAACAGAATACGAAATTCATAGTCCATATAAGAATAAACTCACATCAATAAAGTAGTTGTAGTTGACAAACCTTATTAGAACGTAACTGCGTGCGACAGGAGAAAGTGGCTCTCTTCTGAGAGGCAAGAATGTTAGGCATTGAGGCCGTGAGAGCAGGAATAAAATCACATTGTAGTGGAATAATGAGATATCTCATATTAGGCATCACCATCCACTTGTCATGTGGTGCTCTGCCATCAAAATGATTGAGAGCGTGTCTGATCTCCTCCAACCGCTCAGAACTTCCGTAGATACCATCGTATAGATGCGGAAAAGAATTCAGAAAGTGCTCAAAAAACCTATCATGTTTAGAAAGTGTTGAGTATTTAATATTTATTTTCAAATGTATTGCTATTTCTATAAAACTATGATGCATTTTCCTTTGGCCGTCAAATAGGTTTTATAGATGTTTACTAAATATTTTCAGAAGAAGGCATTGAACAACTATCTTTTGCGGAATCCACAAACTCGTGTGCAGATGGTAAACAAAGAGTTGATGCTTAAATTTTGGTTACACGCTTATCGCGTTTCTTACTTTTCACTGGAGGTTCAATAAGAGATGAAGTTGTCGGTGTAACCAACTTTCGCAATTTTTTCAACAACATTATCTTTTCTGAATCATTTGAAGTGGAAAAGCATTGATTGATCAACTCTCAATCGTCATGTAAATGATGGTCGAGGTCAACTACCACTTCACGATGAATAGACACTAATGGTGACATGTTTAGTTTTTTTCAAAGCCATCAATGCATTCCAAGGGAATGGGCATACTGAGAAAGACTCTTGGACTACCTTGTGTATACGAGCGGCTGAGTTATACACACAAGGTAATCCAAGAGTCTTTCTCAGTATGCATTTATAAGCTTTGGCATCCACGCCGGTTGAGTTAATTCTTTTTGATTCCTCGATGACGTTTTTCAATGCACCAATGGACACAATGCCACATAAAAGCTTGAACTGGGCAGACTTAAAGTTGTGTAATATAACATTAAGACTCTTCTCAAATGAAACATTTATATCTGTGAATTGCAATTCCAACAATGCATGTATATATGCCCACTACTCTCAAAATTCTCAAGAAATGAACCAAGGTACATCTGCAGCTTGGCATGAGCACTATCAGTCCTGAAAAAATTAGATAACTTGACATTCACAATAGTTTATAACAGATATATGAAAAAATCACGGTATCATAAAAGAGTGACTAACAGCATACCGACTTGATGTCTATTTCCAAAATGCATTATCTTGTCAGTCCAACATGCAACAAATCTGTCTTTGTACTTGTCAATTCATGTAGTCTTCAAGTATGCAAGTACTTGAGGGTATTCCCGAAAATCCACGTTCAAACGTCCAAACAATTAAGTAAAACCATTCTCGCTTTTGGCCAATACCATCATATTCCAACAAGTTATGAATAGGTCAAATCTCTTCTTATCAAAATATTTTTGCATAGCAAGAATGTTTTTTCTTATATGCCCTCTGCATAAGAAATGATGAGAGAAAGAATATTCTCTCTATGGCATTCATCAACGCTAAATCTCTATCAGTTACGATAACAGATGGTATCAATCAATCATGCATTAGTGATTTGAGACTATTCATACACCAACTAAAAGTGATAGAATAACCCTGAACTGGAAGTCGGGCCTTGGATATCCCGATTCAATTCTAAAGGCGAAGTTTTCCCCTCAGCAGCCCAGTGGCATCGTCACTGTCGCTCTGCTGCAGATCGGAGACGACAATCCCCCAAGTTTCAGAGATGACTCCGGATCGTGCGCCACCAGGGCCAGATCCTCAATCGAAGGCATCACAGGGCGTGTTGGATGTAAGGAATCCGAGTGAAGTGAGGAAGTGGGGAAGTATAATTGCTCATTTCCCTATCTATCCAAACACCGGAAAAGGAAAATAAGAAAACCCCCTTTTCCCTTTTTCATCTCTCTTTTACACAACCATTTTCTCACTTCCAGAGTGCTACAGTTAATTTTGTGGTCATGTAAATCTCATTTATAATAAGTTATAGCATAAAACAATTAATTTTTTGGTCATGTAAATCTCACTTGCATTCTAATTACAATCTATTTTTTATTTTTCTTAATTAATTTTTATTTAATATTATTTTGCGGTCAACTTTGTGGTCAACTTTTCCATTTTCACTTTTCATTACCATCCAAACACCGGAAACGACAAAACATTTCCAAACCACACTTCCCAACAACCATCCAAACACCAGAAAACTTACTACTCATTTCCCTTTTTCCTAAAGGAAATAAATCTTACTTCCTACTTCCTCACTTCACACCAATTCCTTAAATCCAAACAGACCCACAGTGGAGTCCCTTGCGGAAGTGTACGCTAGACAGGGATTCGGACCCCAAAGAGCCTACCGCCATCTTAGGACCCAGAGGAATACCCAACTGGGGCCCCCAGTCGCTCAAAAGCATGAGAAATGTGCGGCTCTATGAGCGTTCTCGATGCTACCGGAGCCACCATCCTTTAGGCATCAGACTTCTTTGAAGCAGAGCCTCTCCATGACTTCTGCATCTCCCTCATTACCTCCTCGTCGGACTCATAAGAAACGTCAGGAACCCCTTGTGGTTTATGAGAGTAAACAAAAGAAAATAGTGGCAAACCAGAGTAGATTTAATGCTTACCTCCCCGAGATCCCTCGCCTGGGAAGCCGACTCTGGTCTTTTCCTCTTCAGCGGACCGATCCAAACAGGTGACTTCTTCTTCCTCTTTCTCTCCAGGGCAGTTGTAGCTTGAGCCTGACCCTCTTCTTCCTCAAGCAAAGCCTCATCTTCAATGATCTCTCTCCAGCAACATCGTGAGTCGACCCCGTCGCCCCTGATGGAACATTTATCCCTCGGGATGACGAGAGGCACTTCAGACCTATTACTAGTAGCCAACTCCATCTGTGCTTATCATATTCGATCTGGTACAACTTATTGGCCCACTTCTTGAACTCTCCGAAACTAATTCACTACCATGGATAATTGTGCATGTACTCCAAGCTCTCAGGACGCTCTCATGGCCACTTTCTATAGCAGCTTCCCAAGGATCGGAAACCCGAAAGACGGTGTTGTTCCATCTATTGTCGCTATCTGGGAGGTTAACAATTAATTTCTTCCAGCCTCACCACGGGCTGAAGAAACGAACCCAGACGAAAGCTTTTGCATCGTGTAGAAAGTTGTGAATCCTCGAGACTATATGAAGTAGCAGCGAAATTGACACAAAGGGCTTTATAACCCAGGATCGTTTGTCAAGCACCTGACGTCAACTGGGTAAAAGCCACATTGTAAAACCCAGCACTTGACGGATGAAGTCAGTTAATGGAAATGGCACCCTCAGCGCCAAAATCTAGGGTTGAAAATACACACCTCCATTAGGAGGACCTTGAAATCCGTCCCAAGAGGCACCACTTCACTTTGATACCAGGAGGCAGAAGGCCATTGTACTTCTTTAAATACTCGATGACATCCTCTTGGCTGTGGAGGATAGTCGGCGTAGGATCAAAGTTCATCACCTCTCTTGTCCTGAAGGCGGTCCGCTTCCTCTTCTCATCAACGACGACAACTTTACCCAACTCGCCATCTCTCATATCCGATCAAGAGAAGGTCAAAAAGTGAAGGATTGAGTTGTGGATTTGGGAGCAAAGGAGAAAAAAGATTTAGGAAAATTTGAAACCTAGGGTTTTCAGATGAGAAACCCTCAAATTTCTCCCTAATTTATTCATTGGAAGATGACGTCATAGCAATGATAACCCTAGGTTTGAATTGAGGCGTTGTGGTGTCCCCTCAATTCAAACTGAACTGTTGCATGAATTTCAACAGACTCTAGCAACCTAAGCGATGGTTATGTTCTCACAGCGCACGTCGGTCGGGCGTGTGGCGCGACAGCCAACAATTCGGTGCAATGGCCGCATTAAATGCTGTAAACTCGAAGCGACACGTCGGACTTCTCACTGGCCATAGAATGACAAACCTAGCCTCAAATCAGAGAATCAGATTGGTCACGCTTCCCCACCTTTTCGATCATAGGCTCCGAAAAGGAAAAAGCGGAGGGCATCTGTAGTGATTGATTTTTGACTCATGTCAAGATCACGACATGTGTCCTGCTGCCTCAGAGACACCTCAAGCGGGGAATGACCATTCTTCCAACGGGTCCAACATGGCCTAGGAAGGATGTCAGGTCCCTCTGAGATCACATCGATCCGGAGCCACATGGACCCATCAACTCGTCGCCACCCATCCAAATCCTCAACCCAGTCAGAGTTGCTCAGTTATTCGGAGGCTTCAGTCTCTTGAACAAAGATCCACTTCAAGGATGCTTCAGTCTCCACAACGAGAATCCACTCTGAGGACTTTCGTTTTCACTCCAGCGATAGATCAGCAACGCGATCTCTACGAATCTTGGACTCGATTGTGTATCATGATCTTTCTCCACGCTCCAGGCATATACAGCAATTGAACAACCCTAAAGCTAAGTGGGTGGCTATGGATATGGACGGACTCCTCCGCATATCAATCCAAACAATCTCAGCACGATCAAAATTGTTACAAATCAGCAGATGTAGGTTCAAATGGTGGCGGATAGCGACGGATCCCTTTGTGCGTCAATCTCAACAACCCAAGCAAACGACTGTAGATAACAGCAAATTCCCTTGCGTGTTATCTAAACAGGCCAAAACGGTTATGATTCAGAAATCGTGCAGTTATGAGGATCTTCGCTATCTTCATCCTCACCAACAATCCCGGCAGGTATAAATACACCTATTTCTTCATCGATAAGGGGTCGCTTCTCATCATCACCAAAAACCACCACACACAAACATTATGTTTGCTTTTCCCAACGAGGATACTCGTTCTCACGTCCGAGGGTTTTTGGCTGGCACCACACCAGTGCTCCTGACCTGAAAGGTGTTTTCTTTCCTCTGTGTTTTTGTAGATTCAATCGGGAGCATCCAATCGTCTGAAGGAAAATCCCCTCCATAGTAAAGCTCATCAAGTATCTATAATAAGACAAAGCCGAAGAGGATTAACTCAAATGTTGAATTGATGAGGTGAAACCATGAAAAGATGGAAAAAATACATTGTATAGTCAGAGTATGCAGTATATCAAATTTTACAATTTACAACTATACATTATTTAATGATCAGGTTCTGGTTCAGTTCAACTACATCCAATGTAATCACATCTTAGTATGTGATTCTGTGCAGAAAATTGAGATGTGAAAATAGGAATTATGGGTCTATAACAGTAAAAAATTTGCTTGCTTTCCACAGCAGTAGGTTTGTTGAGAAAAGCAGATTGTCTGAGCTAGCCTATGACCGATAGGTTTAACATGTTCCAGTTTACTGAAATAGGGAATTCATCTCAGATATAGTGGTTGAAGCAATTGCATTCACAAAAACTATTCATTTCAGACCAAAACTCATCTGATTGTGTTTTCAAGGCCATACAGGAACACCAGCATAGTCATAAGAAACCCGCAAAGTATCAAAGGTAATTTATAACAAACATAGCTGACTGAACTGAACAAACAAAAAGTATACAAAATAAAGAAGCATAATTCCCTTTAAAAAAATTGTAGACACTTCAATTTGGACAAAATTGAATAGTGAGAGGAACAACTATAATAACAAAGAAAAAATGAATTTACCATTTACACCCTCCATAGCACCACTGACAACATGCTGAGCAGCAACATCATACACATGACGAGTGGTTGTTGTAGGTCCAAAAACTCTATCTGAAGTGATCAGGCACAAACAAGCATTTAATCATAATCAGCGTTCTCTCATCTATTTAAGACACGCATATCAGATGACTACAAACACAGGGCACAGGCACAGCGTTGCATAAACCACAAATTCATGAATATGGTGATAAACACATTAAGAATTAAGGTTTCATATGGGAAACATAGAACATGCTTTGAGAGTCGGCAGCATGGAAGAATAACCTTCGTGTAAATAAGGAAATAAGATCATTCACGTGTGTAAATACTACAAGATTTGGATGTGGTACCAACTAGTAGAAAAAGGGCACTATGCCAGTCAAATAAAGTTTTACAAAAACACCGAAAAAAATATACCATGATGTAGAAAGAAGTATGCTATCATTATCATCACAATAATCATCAATGCTGTCTTAGTACTTTCCTATAAACAATGGGGGTGTTATGGAGCATATTCAGAAGGCTAAATCAAAGTTTTAACAAAATTTGACTGCTGCCGGTCAACATGGCAACAACCTTCTAAATTGCTATCAAATTCCTAACAAAAGACCATAGACGAGAGAGCCATTTCCATAAAACGCGGTATGAAACTCATGGAGGGACAAGAAAGAAAATGTGTATAAAGAATGTTTGGAAACACAAAATTCCTTGACAATAATTGAATATTGAAACCAAAATGACCAATATAATCAGATCAATTAACAAATGAATAACAGTCAACTGGAATACATTCCCTCCCTATATGGTCATCCAAATTCTCCAACCTATCAAAGAAGGTGGCACATAAATGATGCAAATAATGATACTGAACACCTATTGGCAACCAAATGATTAACATGTACAACACCATCACACAACTTAAGAATGAAGTGAAGTCAAATAGATATTGGATTCAAAGAGGATTAGCTTATACAGTGCAACACAAAATGGTGATCTGGACTGACAAGGAGTACAATGTAGCAACCATAGAGGTCAATCATAACCAACCCTGAGAAGCCCTATAAAGACCTTAATTGATGAGCCTATTCTACTGCTTTGGAACTATGGCAAAATCCATTCAGACATTCGAGTAAGACTTCAGATGGGGACAATCTTCCCTTATGTTCCCAGTGTGTAAACAGACAGCCATGGGCCATAAAGGGGATAATGTTAGTGTCAGGGCTCGGCGAGGTGGCAGCAAGATACTGAGAGAAGAAAAGGGCAAATCAAAGTGCATGCAACCCAGAGCCTATTGTCTGTTCTCCAAATTTTCATCTCCTTAACAAGTACCTCAACAAAAAGGATATCAAGAGGAACAAGGTTCAAGGGGCAGCAAATATTGATACAAGGATTAAACAGACATCAAGTTCAAGAAATTGACAAGGCCCAAAATTGTCTCACCATAAGGCATGCATATTCTAAAGTACAGTACAACAACAGATAAGCCGTCTCAGTTGAATCTGAGTTTGTGCTCTTTTTTTTAAACTGAAATTTTGTCCAACTTTTTATGCCAGCGAGTAATGAATGAAGTTAATTTAAATTTTTTCAACCGTGCATCAACATTCTTCAGTGAGGTGCATACTGCTATTGAAACAAAATCGTTGCAGCTTCATTCCATTCCAACCAGTAAGTACTCACTCAGAACAATTATTAACAATCCCAATTCTAGTCCTAATCATTCTTAAACCCTAGAAGAATATTGCATTTCAAAAAATAGTGTAGAATTCATCAAAAAATTACTCAACGCCACACATACCACGTACCGTATGCATACGCCACCAATGGATTATGCTCGCTCCGCACTAACGTACACCCATCCGCATACCACGCAATCTCCTCCCCTTGACGAATCTCTCGCGGACTTTCCAATCAAAAACAAATAATTAAAAATGAATAAAAGAACGCACATTTTCCATATGATAGAAATCGAGAACCCAACCTCAGCGGCCGGAATCTGACGGTGACGGTCACATTCTCCTTCGATCCCTCCACATCAAAATTCCTGCTCTCGTCGTCGAAGAACTGCGGCTTGCTGCGCGCTGACGAGGACGCCGGCGAGCTCTGGCCGTCCATCGAGGGCTCGAGGAGGAGGCGAGAGGATGAGGTCGTTGACGACGAGGGCGAGTTGAGGGATTTGGAAGAGACCAGCGGTGAGGATATCTTCGGCTTGGGCGTCAATCTCGACGCCATGGACCGATTGATAAAGGACCGGATCGAAGCGACATTGGGGATGAATCAGAATGACATTTCGTTAAAAATGTACGGAAGAATAGCAATCGAGGTCGAATTTGTTGAGAGAGATTGAGTGGATTTTCTAGGGGTTTTTTCTTTTCCTTCCCTTTTTTGATGATTTTTCTTCTTTCTTGGCTTTGAAGCGAAGATCTCGACCGATCGCGACCCTTTTATTCTTTGCCGTCTATATAGCTCAGGAGGGAGCGTAGAGACACAAATGTCAATCCCACTGGGGGACGGATATTGCCACCCCCAAGAATGGGGAAGGCACCCCTGGATCAAGGCACCCACTAGTTTTATAGAATCACCCAAAACTCTTCAAAAACTGACAAACTTGCCCTCTTTCTTCTCCTGGGGACGGATATTGTCTGATTTTATAAATATTTTTTAAAATAAAATTATTTCAAAAAATTGTCATGTCCATGTAGGTAGGTGAAATTGGAAAAAGAAGGGCATCATCATGATTGGAAATGGAGTTGCTTCGGGTTCCTTTTCGATGATGGGCGAACTATCAGTTGTCGATGGAGATTCTTTTGTTTGCTAGAAATTACTCAATTTTTCCATGGCAGCATAGCATATAGGACGAATATTCAGTGTCATACCCGATGTTGAGTTTCACGTACAATTCCATCATATATATATATATATATATATATATATATATATATATATATATATATAACCTGACAAAGGTACGCTTTAGTATCGGTCACAGTGTCACACAAGATGAAGCTCTTTATAACGATTGCACTGATTCTCAATTGAGGAACAGCTATTTGTGGCATATTTGGTAGCATACAAGATGCAATACTGTTTAAGTGCAACAGGAATCATGCATTTAACTTAAAATATCGAGAAGTCACAAACTAAAAAAGTAATCTCAATAATGAAAAGTTTGATAGACAAGTAAGAATGCATAATCAGGTTTTCTTTTTAAAAGCAGCTTCAACTGGGGCAAGCTCAGAACTGGCCAATGGTGAACTGTATGTTTGGATACTCAGAATTCGGGTGGCATTGGTGTTTGATTTAGTAAACAAGGCATTCCTTTCACTGTGCAAGTGGATGCTTGATCACACCGCGCCCTTCATCTAGAACAAAGTTGTTGTCTCTGAAATGAGTGCTGGAGAAGAACGGTTTCAGATCATAGATTTCATACTCCTGAGCCTGGAATATAACCAAAATTCAACTTAGAAGATTTGGACAGAAAAATATGATTGACTGCGGTACAAGGAATTTTATTCAACAGAGGATGACACCCTATTTATTTACCTTGCCCCGCAGCTCTTCTACTTCACCTCAATATGTGTGAGACAAGCAGTGGATCCAGATACAATCTCTTCAAAATGTATGGCATCCTTCACGAGCACTCGCAGGAGATGCAGGAGTAGCTCATTGTAATCCTTTTTAAATGTCATGTACTTCTTGAAGCTCTACACGAAAATATAGAAAACATCATGACTATCTTTCAAGGATAATCATTGAAGGTGAAGTAAACCACAAAAGCTACATTTTGGATCAAGGGTTCTTGAGAGCCTGAAAGAATTCTCACATGAAACGACTATGAGAGATGAAACTTGTCTATGGGCCTTAGATTTGAAAAATAGGTTTTCCAAGAAGACAACATTGTTTCCGCTCAGAAACCTTTTATGCAAAGATCCAAACAACTTAGATATGGATTATAGTTCAGAACTAGTAAGCTCAAATGTTCTTTATTAGCTGGTTGTTTCAATAGAGTGGAAAAACTGAACGGAACTGCCAAACGCATTAAAAAAACAGTAATCGGCATCTGAAATTGTTCATTATCCAAAGAAACGGAAAAAAACATGAATTGATCATTTAGAGGTAACTGTGTTTATTGAAGGACCAAACAATACCAAAAAAGAATGAAAAGAAAAAAATATTTTGGTCGTAAATTTTCCCTTCAAAAAAGAATATCTTCCAGGAAATTTGACATAATCCTAGAGGCAAAGTAGAAGTACATCCTACCTTTTGCAATGCTTTCTGGACCCCAAATTTCTGGGTCGAGATGAATGAATCTAGTAAAACCCGGATTGCCATGTCCACATCTTCCTGTGTCACGTAACTTCTTAGATGCATCCTTGCATGCGCTTCTGACATCCGTATCATTGACTCAATATGCCTGACTGCTATTGGAACTCCTTGGCCGTGCTGCATTAATCATTTGACAGTGCTATAAATAAAGTCTACAGAAAAAAAAGAGAGAGAATCCTTCAAGAGTCAAACAAGATTGACAAATATCTCACAGATGATTCTCTACGTAGTTCAGCATAAACATGTGTCAGCTTATCCAAATCAGCGTCATGTAATTTGGGGAAGACGTTCAACTTGGAATATGTTATATACTTCTTCAGCGTGTCTTGAGAAAGTATCTGAAGATATAAAGTTGACATTAGACGTGCTTGAAGGAAGCAATATCAACTCACCCACACACCCGAGTCCCCACAGGAAAGACACCTCCAACATGAAGTGTGAATTATTATCAAGTAGAATAAAATGATACCTCAGGGTCAGCAGCTGTCCTAGAGGCCCCTATATCATCCTGGGAGTTGCTTACAGGCTGGTCATCAATATGGGCTCCTTTTGGTTTTGATTTGGCGTGGCTATCAACAACAAATTTTGCAAGCATTTCATCTATGACTGGATCAACAATATCCTGCAGTTCAAGGTGTAAATCTTAGTTGATTAAATCTGGAAAATGTCACAAGTGTAAATTAACTTAAAGAAAACCAACAAGGCAATAAAGATCAGGAATTGACCTTAACAACACACAGGATATCAAATCGGGATATAATCGGATCTGTGAGTTCCACATTTTGAGTGAGTGTCTTTGACGAGTCATACCTGATCATATACATTTATTGTCTTACATTGAAACTGAACAACTTCCAGAAGGCGACGAAGGTAAATATTTGGTCTGCTTATTTACCTTCCACCAATTGGATTGGCTGCTGCAATGACACTACAGCGGGCTTGAAGAGATGTCACAATTCCTGCCTTTGATATACTGATGCTCTGCTGTTCCATCGCTTCATGAATGCTAACCCTGCACATTAGAGCAATGAGATTGAGACAGTTGATTGTGAAGGCAGGAAGATATGTAATAAAGGCCCGCACAGCTAAAAGTCTACCAAACCTGTCCTGATCATTCATTTTGTCAAATTCATCAATTAGACAAATTCCTCTATCAGCAAGGACTAGAGCACCTCCTTCAAGGGTCCACTCCCTTGTCACAGGGTCCTTGTGCACTGCTGCAGTAAGACCGACAGCAGAAGCTCCTTTACCTGTTGTGTAAACAGCCCGGTGCCCGGTCTTTTCAACATACCTGTACATTAAATTGGTCAAAAAAAATAATTAAAAGTTGTTTTAACACAGCTCTTAAGTGCATATCATCATCTCTTTTTTGTTCTCACTTGAGGAACTGGGATTTAGCTGTGCCTGGATCACCTAGGAGAAGAACATTGATATCCCCTCTTAATCGATGTTTTCCTTTCACATTTTTTTCTTGTCCACCGAACATGGCAAGCGCAATTGCTGTCTTAATGTCTTCATGGCCATAAATTGATGGTGCAATAGACTTTACAATCTGTGAATTCCATTATACAATTTTCTAAACTAGTCAGTTTCTATTAGACAAGGAGATAGAAGCAGAAAAAACAGAAGAATTGTGGAACTGACCCTTTCTCCAATCCTTGGATCTTTTGACAACTTTTCAATCTCTGCTTTGTCCTCATCAGTAAGTTTGTAAGCAGCAAAGAGGTCCTGTTTCTTGGTGACATAATTTGCCTCAACCACAGTTGCAAAAACAGGAAACCCATTTTTTGTGTTCAACGACAAGTCAAAGTTGTTGGTGTATATGCCTGTAACCTCCTGAAAATGATAAGATGAAACAGATTATGAAGGAACAACTTTAATTGCGTGGACATAAATACAAGTTACAGATAGAAAAATTTACAATTTCTTCCCCTGGACGAGCACAGTCAATTAGATCATTCAAAAGTATCACTTCCTTGTATCTAGGAAGTCTACCAGCAGGTACAATCCCGGGGCTCTCCTGAAGAGTAAGTTTCTGATAGTTCCTGTAAATTGTCTGCAGTAAGGTAACACTAAGGTTAGAAAATGAAACAGTTCCTTTATGAAAGGTTTGGAAGTCATTTGGCTATGAATGAACATTGGAAAGCAAACTCGTTAAAACTCACCTGCTCAACATTCACAGTGAATGGTCCTTTTGATTGGCATTCAGGGCAAGATCCAACTCTCACTTCAGAATAAGAGTTTTGAAAAAACGGTCCTAAAATCATCCCACATTTGTTGCAGTCATACTTCACCTGCTGCAACTGAGGGAAGACACCAGACCGACGAGTGACAACTCCTCCTATACGGATCAATGTGTTCAAGTGTATCTGCCTGAGGTGCATAAATACACAAATGCCCAAATGAATCAAAAAGCCATTTGATTGGAAAGAAGAAAGGATATAATTGTTGCATTTAACCTCACCTGATATTGCGTATCTGATCATACACTGGGAGGTTGGTTATACGGACATAAATCTTCTGATGGATGTTCTTGTAGTTCTCATGCAGATTGAAAACAACATTCTTGGCAACATCTTCAAAAACTTCAAGGACTGATTGAGGGGCATCAGCCAGCCAGATGGCAATATTTGGATGAATGTATATGAACTGCTTGTAATCAATCTCCAAACTACACTTATTAGCTGCACAGAAAGGTTAAACAAGAAAACATCGAGAGAAACTTATGTCAGAAAAATTAAACCAGCTGGAAAAATTCACCACAAATAACACCATACGATGTCTCTTTGATTTCATATGTGAAGTAATAGCGAAGAATTGATCCAAAACATGCCTAGAACTATCTCATTTATCAGCCGAATGTATTCCAATTCTCCTTGCTTATTCTTATATGTAAGCATGAAGTCTTTAAATTTCCTTGCAATAAACCGCCGCACTTCATCTCTTGTGACCCACTCCCTCAAAGTTCCTTGAACACGATACATATTGAGCTCACCATCCTCATCATATTCATCCTATGAAAGCATTTCAAGTTAGTTTCAGCAAGGACACAAGATGGCATAAATGAAAACAACAGGATGTTATACTGAAAGCGAACATTACCGCACCTCGTATGGATCATCATCTGTTTGATCAGTCATTGGCACATCATCTCTTGAGTGTCCACCCTGTGATCTACCTGGAGAACTTTGTGTCGGGCCATCACCATCATCATCACTTCTTGCACCACTTGGTGGCCTGAAATCAGCTCTGAACCTCTTTGGGCGCCTGAAGTTACTATCATCATCTGTGTCTGCAGTGAGAAGATTCACAAAAAAGAAATATGAGATGACTCGTTAGTTGCATCACAGCGTGTATGGGCGTTTGGTTGGAATCATAGAAAAAGTTTCAAATATACTAACATGAAGCACGTATATAAATCATATTTTCCTATAACCATGCAAAATGCATAGCAATCTAGGTACCTCGGGAGATATATAACAATGCCAAAGAAACCAAAACAACCAAGTTTCTCCGTAGCAATATGTTAAGACCAATATACGAGTCATCAAGAGTTGAACTAATTCCAAGGATCCTCTTGCAGCAAACTAATTCCAAGGATCCTCTTGCAGCATGATTTCACCATCATTGTGCTAGTTAGAACAGGAAATTCAATGGACAATTTCTAAAAGCAAAATCTCATAAGAAAAATGCCATCCTTCTTTTTTTTTATGAGAGAAGAACATGGCCTCAAACTCGAAAGCCCTGTTCCGTGTATTGATTAAAGAAAGAAGCAATCTCATCTGATCTCATTACTGATCTGATGTCACTTGTCATGGCTAAATCACTATGTTAGCATGGAAAACTTGGATTTGTGAGGGCTGTAACAGATACAGCATGAATCACCATGGAGATAGGGAATGATGCTCATGTACATGAAACTCACAACATTAGGCTTTCAACTAATAATGAAAACAAATCAATGATTGATTCAAAGAGGATTCTAGTTTATTGGTCATACTACACAATATAAATGACCATTTTCAATTGAATTTTCAAGCATGAAATCCAAATTCTTAAAGAGTTACTTACTGTTTTTTTGTCTGGTTTATACTTTCCACAACTAATATTCTCCAAAAAAAAAAATGAAGCTCCCAAAAGAGAAGGAAATCTGTATGATCAAGATTCTACGCGTATGTCATACAAAATAAGTCCTTTCATTGCCCTTCAATTCAACTATTTTGTCAATAAACAGATTTGTAACATCGATTTACAGTGAAATTTTGCCTAATTGATGAATCAAAATTTTAAATATATATAAAGAATGACTGGCTTTGAAAACTTTTTCAGCATTTGGCCAATATATCAATAATCATAATCAACTAGCACACCTATAACTTGTTATCAGACTCCTCAAAGAGAATAAAATCACATAAAAAAACACAAGTTTCTCGAGAGTTGCCAAACAAAATCAAATCTTGACACCTCAGAAAATGAAATTACCCTGATCAAGCATCTGAGGGAGTTTCCGATCTCGTCCACCGCCGGCCCTCACTTCCCTGGCATCCAGCGCGACCTCAGCGGCCCTCCGGTCCGCCATGATCTGATCCAGATCTCTCTCGTCCTCCATCGAATCGTCCAGTCCCACCGGCTCATACTGATCTTGTTCACCCAATCGCCGATAATCACTATTAAATGACACCAGAACAAACAATAAATTTTAGCCAAGCAGATAGACAATACAGAAATTAGGGCTTGTTATGAAGGTACTGACTCCATGTAGTTGTCGTTGTAGAGGTCCTCCCCCTCTTCGTCATCGTCGTCGCCGCCGTCGGGGACGCCGTCGTCGTCGGGGATGACGTGGGGGTCGACGGCGGCCTCGTCGTCGTCAGAGGATGAGTAGGAGTTTTGGCTGGAGTTTGGGGGAAGACGGTCGGTGCTGAACCCTGCCGAGGTCGGCGAACCGGGGTTCGATGACGATGGATTCTCGGAATCGTCCATAGGAGATCGATCGAGTCACTTCAACCCTCCTTTCTTTTTGAGTTTGTGAGTGGGAGTGATTTCGAATTCGCTGGAGTGATTTCGAATTCGGGGAAAGGAGTGATTTCGAGTTCGATGGTCGAATACGATGGAGATAGGGTTTGGGGGCAGAAAAGGGGATCGGTGAATTTTGGCGCGAAATTTGGCGCCAAAAAATGTCTACGTGGCGCAGCGGGACCAGTTCGCGATATGATTTGGGTCGGGTCTGTATCAGATCCGTACCAAATTTTAGAATCAGGAAGATAACACCCGTGGTCCATTTCAGTGTGCACACACAACTACAACCCTGTAGAAATCCAAATTTAAGACCATTGTGCAACTCAATTGCACCAAAGGGTTGAGCCAAGTGGTTGTCGTTGACCTCTTGTTTAATTCTAAAGTGCCTGTATTATTTGTTGTGATTGTGAGATGACATCATTGCCTTGGGGCCTTTTTTTTACTTTTGTCGGATCATGTCCTATTTCGATTTTGCGGGTCAAGTCCACGAAAAATATCCACCTCCAAATAAATATCAACTGTCCAAAACAGGGGATATAACATTTAACTTCAAAAAAAATTTGTCAACAATTTTCTAATTATTTTTAGAAGTAATTTTTATTTATACTTTTTTTATGTTTTCAATAAAACAGATAAGTTTTCTTCTTACTTTAATAAAATAGGGTTTTGACAAAATATTAATCTTTTACCCACTAAAAGAAAAGTTGAAGAATTATCTTTTAAAATAATATTCGTTGAAATTACTTTTCAGTTGTTGGAAATCACTGTTTTTTAAAGAAATATAAAATATTTTAGATTTTAGAGGTTAAAATATGCGAGAATCACACCACAACGAAGCACGAAAGGTACTATATTAGATCTAAAAACTTTTAAGGTCTTAAATATCGATCATATTCTTGCCGAATTATGAGAGAGTCGAGCTGAATTGAGGCTTTTTTTATCAAGTTCGGTGTCATACATGTCAGCTTTGACCTATTATCATCCTAAATCACAATAAAAAATATATATATCTTTTAACTCTTACTGTAACTCAACTCTAGTTTTTTTTTTTGGCACTGCAAATGTTCAAATTTAAGTCCAATCCTGCGCATATTCAGAGTAAACTAAAAAGATACCACTGCCGGAGATTCAAATTGGGCGATTTTCTTTCAGCCACCTAAGTCAGATCGAAATTAGAAAAAACTCATTCGCATAATTTTATTTGCTTCAACTATTTTTTCTTTTAAAGTAAGGATGTGCGCCCACGTGTCAAGTGCTAAAGCACTCATCAACGGTGAAAGACAAAAATGTCCAAAATAATCGATTCAAAAAAATGAACCACTTCGAAAATGTCCTATTTCTGAGGATTACTGCTGTGATCGCAGCCCGCATAAAATGATCGCAGTATATAGGTCTGCGACTATTATCTTATTCCTCATAAAAATGTCTTATTTCTGAGGACCACGACTATGATCCCAGTCCTCACAAGATATACTACTTATGAGCACTGCGATCATGAACGCAATCCTTACAAAAGAGTCATGTTTCTAATTTTTTATAGGATTGCGATCATGATCGCAATTCTTATCTCAGTATTCACAAAAATGTTTTATATGTGGGTATTTATGAGCACTGCGACGCCATGATCGCAGTTCTCATAGAATGCTTTATTTATGAGTCAGTCCTCACCGAGAACTGCGATCACGAGTCGCACTCCTCATGTCAGCATCGCCTTCATCAGCAAACCCCCTGTCCACTAATATTGAATGATCCCTGATACTTTTCAAACTTAAACGCAAATAAAATTCATCGCGAGCACGAACAAACGAGATTTGCAAAAGGTCGACCCCCCACCCCACCCCACCCCAAAAAAAATTTCAGGGGCTCCCCATCCCCTTCCAACCCCTATGGCAACTTGACCGCGTAGGTCGACCCACGAATAACTCTGCGTCGCGCTCAAGGTTAAAGGGAGAGCAATGCTGGAGGTAATGAGGGAGGGCAAAAGAGGAAATAAAAATATGTACAGAGTGGTGGTTGGGAGAAAATCAGTTTATGCTGACGTGGATGAGGTTGTAGCGAACAAAATTATGAAGTTGTGTTTTTTTTCTAATTACGAAGCAAAGTTGGTGATTGTAACAAATTTCCCAATATATAAACTATTTACTTAAAATTTTCATAAGCAAATAATAAAATCATGAATTTTTAGATAAGAACCCTTCAAATATTTTATATCTAAAAATTTTACCATCAGTTCATTGATATTGTTAATTTACCTTTCGAATCTTGAGCTGAAAAATGTTACCCCATGTTGTTACTAATTAAGCATCAAAAGGGATTTTTTTTGTTGTTAAAGTACAGAAAATTGATTAATCTACCTTCTCGTGTTAATATACACTAATTTTAATCTTATTTCAATTATTCTCTTTCCTCCTGGCATTTTCTCTTCTCAAAATGAAACTTTCGAAACAATAAAAATAAAGATAATTAAATTCAGAGAAAACATAGAAGGTTGGGTTATTTTTTTTTCTTTTATTTTTTTTTTAAAAACAAAAGAGTATAACGGTTGAGAAGCTCAACCATGTTTTTACCAATCAAAAAATTTGATGGGGAAATTAACAGAATAAATAATGGGTAAATTGTCAAAATCAATAATTTAGAAGTAAATTTCTAAATATAAAAAATCGAGGAAGTGCAAATCAAACAAACCCTGAAATTATTTCATGAGATTCTCTTCCTTAGTTCCTTCTATATATCTTAATCATGTTTAAAAAGAAGTGCTTGTTCTTCATCAAACATGAGCATTATCTTTTGGGGTAGCTCATGGCCTTTTGCTTCCATGAAGAGATCTCTAGAAATTCTCATAGACTAGGATTTGATTCTTACTTAAAAAAGATCAGCCTCCATGCATGGACTTCTAAAATACTAGTTAATTGATTCTATTTGTTTCTAAGGTTTATATGATGAACAACTCAAAAAGATTAGTCTATACCAACCATGGACTCAGTGTTCCAGCTCTACTGATTGGCTTATTTTTTCTAGTTGTCTCTTCTTTTTAGTTTACTTTTGAGAAAACTTAGAGTAGGTCTCCAATTATCAATTTTTTCTTTTAAAGCTGTCAGGTGGGATCCGTGGTGACAGATTTTGATTTTTTTCCATCCGCAAAAGGAAACTGGTCGAGGGAAAAAAGTGGGCCCAGTATGAGGCCCACATTTTTCCTCTCTTAAAAAAAAAATCTAACACAATTTCTGAAAATTTGATGTGGGGTACACCAAATCTGATTTCCACTGTGAGGATTCTGCCAACCAAACCGCACATAATGAAATCTAAGTGCTCAACACAGAACAGTACGGAAATTATAAAACAAACAAAGGCTCCTTTAAAGAGGGTCTTTGCTAGCTTTACTTCCTATTTTATAAGTATGCCTCCCACTTGTCACTGATGCCATCATTTTATGCAAAACACAGTGTATGGCGTTGAGAGCCCACAGAAGGTTAGGTTGGTTTATTCTAATAACCATGCAAGCGCAATCTTCGGGGACAGATATATGTCGGCACTATACCAAAAAAAAGTAATTAGATTCTAATATTAGCATAGATAGCACCATCATTTAGGATAAAATAATAGCTTGGTGCATGTGAGCATTTTTATCGGTCAGTGTTTTTTTTTTGTAACTTAAGTTTCAAGGTATCTCAGAGGGCCCCACTCTACTACAAGAGGGCCCCACTCTAGTACAAATAATATGCGTAGCGACTATTCAGCCTCCAAACTAACCCCTTGAGAGCAATTCTCAGTCCGTTTTTCTCATGTCACATTCGCGGTAAGCTAAAAAAATCTTGTCTTTATTTTTTCTCGCGCATTTTTCATCGTAACTGTTTGTATCATTATAAATGTTTGCAATGAGACATTAAATTTTTATATCTTAAAGGAGCAGAGAAATTTTGAACTAAGACTTAAAGAGCATCTATGCACATCAATGCTTTTAACGAATTACCGACTTTTACGGCGAAACAAACAGCCCCTGAGTTGCCTTATTCAGTGTACACACATGAGACGAGTACAGTACTGACGGGGGGACACAGGATGCCAGCACATTAGGACCGTTCGATTCAATTGGATGGCCTATATTGTGAGGTCGTAGGACAATTTTTTTGAAATAATCTTATTTTAAAAAATATTTATAAAATCAAACATCTCTCCAAAATAATTTCAAAAATCGATTTCTGACGAGCCACATCAGCCAACAGTCGACTCAGGACGCCAGCGTGGCGTGTCACATTGCTGGAGAGTTTTCACAAAAGTCCGGCCTTGACAAAAGACTGGACTTCCTTAAAAACAGATGGAAATGAGTATGCTCTCTTAGCGATTTTTTTTTTAAAAACATATAATAAAAGTCTGGCCTTGACAAGGCTGAACTTTTATTTCATATTCTTTTTTTTTAATTTTTGCCAAGAGATCATATTCATTTTCATTTTTTTAATTGGCTAAGGGAAGGAAGTTCAGTCTTGCCAAAGTTGTACTTGAAAATTTACGATTTTCAAAGTTCAACCTTGAAAAGGTCGGACTTTTGTGAAAACCTTCCACCAATGCAACGCGCCACGTTGGCATCCCGAGTCGACGGTTGACCAAGTGGTGCCAACAAGACGCGTCAGACGCCGATTTTTGAAATTATTTTGAAAAGAGGTCTGATTTTATAAATATTTTTAAAATAAAATTATTTCAAAAATTTGTCATGTCCTTGTAGGTTGGTGAAATTGGAAAAAGAAGGGCGTCATCATGATTGGAAATGGAGTTGCTTCGGGTTCCCTTTCGATGATGGGTGAACTATCAGTTGTTGATGGAGATTCTTTTGTTTGCTAGAAATTACTCAAATTTTCCTCGGCAACATAGCTTATGGGACAAATATTCAGTGACATACTCGATGTTGAGTTTCACGTACAATTCCATCATATATATATATATATATATATATGTATGTATGTATGTATGTATGTATGTATATACATAATATGTATGTATGTATGTATAACCTGACAAAGATCCGCTTTTAGTATCGGTCACAGTGTCACACAAGATGAAGCTCTTTATAACGATTGCACTGATTCTCAATTGGAAAGGAACAGCTATTTGTGGCATATTTGGTAGCATACAAGATGCAATACTGTTTAAGTGCAACAGGAATCATGCACTGAACTTAAAATATCAAGAAGTAACAAACTAATAAAGTAATCTCAATTATGAAAAGTTTGATAGACAAGTAAGAATGCAGAATCAGGTTTTCTTTTTAAAAGCAGCTTCAACTGGGGGCAAGCTCAGAACTGGCCAATGGTGAACTGTATGTTTGGATACTCAGAATTCGGGTGGCATTGGTGTTTGATTTAGTAAATAAGGCATTCCTTTCACTGTGCAAGTGGATGCTTGATCACACCGCGCCCTTCATCTAGAACAAAGTTGTTGTCTCTGAAATGAGTGCTGGAGAAGAACGGTTTCAGATCATAGATTTCATACTCCTGAGCCTGGAATATAACCAAAATTCAACTTAGAAGATTTGGACAGAAAAATATGATTGACTGCGGTACAAGGAATTTTATTCAACAGAGGATGACACCCTATTTATTTACCTTGCCCCGCAGCTCTTCTACCTTCACCTCAATATGTGTGAGACAAGCAGTGGATCCAGAAACAATCTCTTCAAAATGTATGGCATCCTTCACGAGCACTCGCAGGAGATGCAGGAGTAGCTCATTGTAATCCTTTTTAAATGTCATGTACTTCTTGAAGCTCTACACGAAAATATAGAAAACATCATGACTATCTTTCAAAGATAATCGTTGAAGGTGAAGTAAACCACAAAAGCTACATTTTGGATCAAGGCTTCTTGAAAGCCTGAAAGAATTCTCACATGAAACGACTATGAGAGATGAAACTTGTCTATGGGCCTTAGATTTGAAAAATAGGTTTTCCTAGAAGACAACATTGTTTCCGCTCAGAAACCTTTTATGCAAAGATCCAAACAACTTAGATATGGATTATAGTTCAGAACCAGTAAGCTCAAATAGTTCTTTATTAGCTGGTTGTTTCAATAGAGGGGAAAAACTGGAAGGAACAGCCAAACGCATTAAAAAACAGTAATCAGCATCTGAAATTGTTCATTATCCAAAGAAACGGAAAAAAACATGAATTGATCATTTAGAGGTAACTGTGTTTATTGAAGGACCAAACAATACCAAAAAAGAATGAAAAGAAAAAAAATATTTTGGTCGTAAATTTTCCCTTCAAAAAAGAATACTTCCAGGAAATTTGACATAATCCTAGAGACAAAGTAGAAGTTCATCCTACCTTTTGCAATGCTTTCTGGACCCCAAATTTCTGGGTCGAGATGAATGAATCTAGTAAAACCCGGATTGCCATGTCCACATCTTCCTGTGTCACATAACTTCTTAGATGCATCCTTGCACGCGCTTCTGACATCCGTATCATTGACTCAATATGCCTGACTGCTATTGGAACTCCTTGGCCCTGCTGCATTAATCATTTGACAGTTCTATAAATAAAGTCTACAGAAAAAGAGAGAGAATCCTTCAAGAGTCAAACAAGATTGACAAATATCTCACAGATGATTCTCTACGTAGTTCAGCATAAACATGCGTCAGCTTATCCAAATCAGCGTCATGTAATTTGGGGAAGACGTTCAACTTGGAATATGTTATATACTTCTTCAGCGTGTCTTGAGAAAGTATCTGAAGATATAAAGTTGACATTAGACGTGCTTGAAGGAAGCAATACCAACTTTTAAATTATCAATATTTCATTATATATAGTGTCCGATATGAATGCCCGATATGCGCGCGTATCCCCGATATCTCCCCCGATATACGATATCCAATATGAAAAACCCTCATCCGATATGATCCCGATATCCAATATTTAGAACCTTGCTCCCAGGTCTCTGTCGAGCCTTCCCAGACCACTGTTGAGCCTTCATAGGCTCTGCTAAGCCTTCTTAAGCTATCTCTGAGCCTTCATAGGCTGTGCTAAGTCTTCTCAGGTTATTTTTGAGCCTTCATAGGCTCTGCTAAGCCTTCTCAGGCTGTTTCTGACCCTTATTGCTTCATGAAACTTCAATGTGTGCTCTTTGGTGGTGTTTATGATCTGATCTAGCTTTTTTATGCTGAATTTGATCTGATCTATTTTTTTACTGCTCCTGTGATACTAATCTGACTTTTTTTGCATCCTTCTGGTAATTAAATCAGGTATAATCTGATTTATTGATTGCTTACTGACTACTACTGGTAGTTTCTGGTAATTCTCTTTGATTAGTTGTGATATCGGATGATACAAGTTCGTCCTTCACTATGATCTCCTCACTGGCAGTCAAAACTCCTGTTCTCAACATGGATTTGGGCACTACGGTAAAGCTGAATGGCTCTAACTACTTGTTATGGGCACAAGTTTTTCGCATATTTATTGGTGTTCAGAACAAGTTGGTCACCTACTTCAGTCTCTGTCGGCTGCTACTGATCTCACTTATGCAACTTAGCTTTTTGGTGATTGTGTGATGACATGGCTTCTAAATTGTCTGAGAGAGAAGATTAGTGGTAGTGTCATATTCTTGACCACTGCTAAGAAGATGTGGGATACCCTGAAGGTGATGTATGAGAATAAGAAGAATCCTTCAAGAGTCTTTGAGATTTATGAGCGTCTGTTTGAGCTAAAGCAGTGAGATAAATATGTACCTGAGTTTTATGGCGAACTAAAGGGCCCGATCGATGAGTTAGACATGCATCAGCCTGTTGTCACTGATGCAGCGACACTAAGGGTGTATCATCAAGATCTCGCAGTGTCTGAGTTCTTGTCTGGCTTAAGTCCATCTCTTTAATCCCAGTGCGGGGTCAGATACTGGGATGAGATAATGTTCCTACTTTGATTGCCATGTTTTCAGAGTTATGCGTGTTTCTACTAGAGCTGGTGTGTCAACTGCATCATCTATTGAGCAGTCTGTCATGGCCTTCGGTCGTCGTCGCGGTCGCGGATGCGATTTTGTAGGAGGATGCAACTCATTTGGAGGAGGTCGTGGATCCTATGGTGATAGACAGATTGTTGGTGATAATGGGCCCAGGCAGTGTAAGCACTGCGGGAGAAATAACCACATATCTGAAAAGTGCTGGGAGAATTTTGGTCGCCCTTAATGGGCCCAACTAGTTGATACAGATACTCCTCCACCTGGTGATATTGTCTATGTTCCTGCCTCCTCAGCGACTCCTTCTGGTACTTCTGAATCTCCCACTGTAGTTCTATCACAGGAAGAGTATAATAGACTGCGTCAGTTCAAGTTCTCTCAAAATAATCAGTCACTCATACATCTTCTTCAGGTATGAGTGCCTATATTGCCTCTCTTCAAAAGTCTTGGATATTAGATTCAAGAGCCTCATTCCACATGACATGTATTAAATAGAAATTTGTTTCATTAAACCTTTTCAATAAATTTCCTTCTGTTAATATTGTTGATGGTACCCAGTAACTTGTATCAAGCAATGAGATAGTTCAAACTACTCCATCTTTAACTCTTACTGTTGTCCTGTATGTTCTCAAATTCCTTATTAGCCTATTATCTATTAGTCAGTTTACCAAACATAATAATTGTAGATAATTTTTTCCCTTCTCATTGTGTGTTTCAAAATATGTCAACTGGGAGGATGATTGGTTCGGGACATGAGAGAGGAGGCATGCAATATTTGGACGATCGAGCGACCCCTACTAGCTTGGTTGCATATCAGCCTAATTACATTCTACTCTGGCACTGGAGCTTGAGTCATCCGTTAGTACAAAAACTTCAGTCTGTACTTCTTATTATGTCTTTTATGTCTTATTTAGGTTGTGAGTCTTGTAAGTTAGGTAAGCATCATCGTACTATCTATCAGAGTCGAGTCAATAATCGCAGTAGTTCTACGTTTAAGTTAGTCTACTCAGATGTTTGAGGTCCCAGTTGTGTGCCTTTCATTAAAGATTTTAGATATTTCTTCGTTTTGTTGATGACTTCTCTCGCATGACTTAGCTATACTTACTAAAAGAGAGGTCAGAAGTGTCCAAGGTTAATGAGTTTTTCTTTAATGAGATAAAAAAATCAGTTTTTACTTTCATTCGTATATTTCATACTGACAATGCCTTGAAGTATGTTAAAAATGATGTGTTTACCTTTTTGTTTCAAAAATGAAATTATTCATCAAACATCGTATTCTGATACATTCTAACAAAATAGAGTTGTTGAACGCAAATATAAACACATTCTGGATGTCGCTAGGACCATGATGATACATATGAGTATTCCTAAATATTTATGTTTTGATGCTGCGTATCCTGTTTCTAGAATACGTATCTGTTTACGATTTTGGACGCTTTGATCATACACGGGTTATTTCATGTACGTATTTCCTTTAGTTTGACCTGAAAATTGTACACAAGACTCTGCACTGGCACTAGATTCTACGATAGAAAATTTCACAATTTTTCTTTTTGAATAATTACTTAATTAAATATTTTCTCCCTGCTTCTATTTCCTGTTCTTTATTCTTAAAATTCATTTTCTTTTTTAATCTTCTTCATTTTTATTTTTATATTATTTTTTTCATGGGACATTTACACATAACCCCCTAACAAATCCATATTTGCATTTCCAATTCTTTTTTCCATATTTGCATTTTTTTCTTTTTCTTTTCTCTATTTTTCTAGAATATTCTATGGCTTCCTCAAGAAGCCAACTCTTAGCTTCTCCCACAAGCTTCTTCCCCTCTTCCTTATCTCCTCCCACACCTGCAAAAATCATGGTCGGCCTCCTCCCATCCTCCCTCCACCCTGTCATCTAATTAATAGGATGCCCTTATTTGTCCTTGATGGTAAAATTTTTTTTCTTGCCTCCATCCTATAACAAGAGTGTCTTCCCCATGACTCCACGTGTTTTCGGCTTACTTGTTTTGTTCAAGACTTATCTCCGGGGTTAGATAAACTTTCTCCTCGACTATCAAGTGTGTTTTTGTTGGGTATTCTAGAATTCAAAAGAGATATCAGTGTTATAATTCTTCCACCAAGAAATATTTTATATCGCAGATGTCATGTTCTTTGAGTTTGTTCTATATTTCTCCCCATAACATCTTGTTACAGCCTCTGAAACTATTCCTCTTTCACTGTTTGTGTCATTGCCTACACCTGTTTCTGTTGATTCTTCGCCCATGCTACTAGTAGACACTTCAGAGCCAGCTGCATCAAAACCGGTTTAGGATTTCATATATGTTTACAATCATCGCCAAAAAGTTCTTACCATTGAACCAGCTCCAACCGACCCCGCCCCAGTACACAGTTCTCCTCCTCAACTATCAACATCTCCCTTTGACTTTGATATCTCTATTACCCTTCGCAAAGGTAACTGGTCTTGCACTAATCATCATATTTCAAAGATCATTTTTTATGATCATCTTAACTCCACTTTTCGTCAGTTTGCTCTATCTGTGTCTTCTGAGTATATACTCAGGTCTTATGAGGAGGCTTTATTGGTACATGCCTGAAAGTAAGCCATAGATAAGAAGATGGACGCTCTTATTTCTCGAGAAAATTGGGAGTTGATTTCAGCATCCACAAATGTTGTTGTTATGGGATATCATTGGGTTTATACCTTAAAGTTTCGCCCAGATGGATCAGTGGATCGATATAAGGCCAGAATAGTCGCCTAAGGTTGCACTCAGACCTATGGCATCGATCTTTTTGAGACATTCTTGCCAGTTGCCCAGATAAATTCTATCAGGATTCTATTCTATATTGTTGTTAACTTGTCATGGTCTTTGTTCCAGCTGAATGGAAAGAATATCTTCTTATATAAGAATATTCAGGAGGTGTATATGAAGTAACATCGATGTTATGTTGCTCAGGCGGGTGAATAAAGTCTGTCGTCTCAGGAAGGCTATTTATGGCCTCAAGCAGAGTCCAATACTTTCTGAGAATTGAAGTTGCACATCAAACTTCTTTCTCAATAAAAATATGCTCTGGATCTTCTGGAGTTAACAGGACTTTTGAGGTGCAAGCCTGCTAGCACTTCAATGAAACCAATAAGGTTTTGATGATAGTCAAACACTTGATGATCCAAAAAGATATAAGAGATTGATTGAGAAGTTGATCTATCTCACTGTTACTAAGCCAGATATAACTTTTACGGTTGATGTATTGAGTATATTCATGCATCAGCCCAGAGAGGCTCATTACGCTAAGAATTTTGGCTTATACTAAGAATTTTGGCTTATACCAAGAGTTGTCTAAGAAAAGGATTGGTATACAGAAAACATGGATATGTACGCATTTCTGAATACTCTGATTCAAGTTACGTTGGTGACCGAGGAGACATGAAGTCTACTACTGGATATTGTACCTTTGTTGGAAGAAATCTTTTGACTTAGAGGAGTAAAAGCAAGATGTTGTATCTCGCTCCGGTGCAGAAGCAGAATATAGAGCCATGGCTTATACTACATGTGAGATGGTTTGGTTAAAGAATCTACTGATGGAGCTTGGTTTTCGACAGCTTAGACCAATGCCTATGCATTGTGATAATCAGTTTGCTATCTACATTTCTCAGAATCCTATATTTCATGAAAGAACCAAGCACATTGAGGTTGACTGTCATTTCGTCAGAGATGTTTAGACCAAGAAGATGGTTACTTTTCAGTTCACACCTTTTCGAAGCAGTTGCAGATCTTCTTACCAAAGTTGTCTCACTCAGGTGTTTTCTAACTTATGTAAAAAGCTGGGCATATTAGATATATATGCTCCAGCTTGAGGGAGAGTGTTAGTTTAGATAATAAGCTAATTAGGTCATTGGATTTACATTGCTCATAACCCAATATTCGTTTGTACTCTATACATTGAGATGATCTCTCTTTGATTATAGGGTTTTATTTCTCTACAGTAAGAAAAGGGCATTTTTAGGAGTATACAAATCAAATATAACAGAAGTTATGTTAGACGGCGGAGAGGGGGAAAGCGTGCAAAAAAAAAAAACATTGAGAGTTTTCTATATTTCACTCAAACGCTTGGAGGGGGTTTGGTGATTTTACCCTAATATTACCAAAAAAACTCGTAGTTCTATAATACCACGCGCCACACCAAAACAAAAGAAAACATAGCACACAACAAGTCCACACACACACACACACACAAAATGTGCACCTCAAACATACGCATAAATGTGTCTGTTGTGTGTTGGTGAGGATGCACACAGAAAAAACTATATGCATCACATAAGAAGAACAAAATGACATTGTTAACTTATTTGATTTTCCACCACTAACATGTAATCTTTGCCCCTAAGCATGACTCATATTGGTTCAAGTCAAATACAACAATATGAAACACTGTATAGTCAGTAGAAACATCATACACTGGTTCAAGACAGATTTCAAATGAGAAATCAAATAAAGCTTCAACATCATTGAATTTACAGTCGTCAAGCTACTTGGCTAAGTTAGGAAAACAGGTTATCCTGTTTCGGAATGGATGAGCTTATGAGAAGACAAAGCTAACATATAGATGATAAAATATTATGCTTGACTTTCAAATTACAAGTTTACAATAAACCAAATGATTGAATAATACCACAAAGACTACTATGGATTTTAAACCAGACCAACAGAACACACTTCGCATATCCAAAGAATATGAAGCTCAAACCTTTTTATGCTATTATAACGATTAGAAACAATTAAAACAAGTGAAAGTAAATACAGAACAAACCTCATTATATATTTCCAAATATGATACACGAAGGAGAAACTCGCGGCTTGGAGTCTACAAATAAGTAATAGAATAAACTGCTGAACTTTGAGAGTTGAATATATTCATAATACAAAGGCAAATGCATAGTAAAAGACATGTTATCCCATCACCTCTTGTATGATATTTATGCATCTTTTACAGCTAACGGTATAATCCCAGGCGACCTTTGATCTCCCTGTAATCAAGCCATACATCAAGAAATGAACATTCTAGTTTACGTTGTCCCCAAATATATACCAATTCAATATTTAAATATAAAGATGAAGTATGGTGTACACTTGAGATAAACTGCAAAAGACAGAAATGTCTGCATTCCAGTTTCAGACCTTAATATGAGTAAATACTAATAAGGAGAAATAAATTATATAAATGGGAAAGTGTGTCCAGGCGAAAGTTAAGCAATTTTATTGGAATAATATACTATAAGCATTCAAATACAATTACTAAAGCCTGTAGACAAAAGTTTCTTTAAAACATCAAAGGCATTGTTAGGGAAGGAAAGTAACTTTTCTTATTGAGAGTAACATTTAACTTTTCTTTATTGAGAGTAACATTTTAAAGCGAGTCCTTTTCTACATGTGCTACACACAATAATAGGTCACCACAAGTAGGCTGAAAGAAGTTGCTGGGGTAGTTGATGTAAATGGAAGAGACAAAGTCTTCGTATGCAGGTAAAATATGTTTAAAGTACAATCTTTTTCCCAAATCCAAAGCCATTTTATTACCTTAATTAATAAAATGTGAGTTCCATTTATGTTATGGCATAGCTTCATAACTATTTGACATGTTAATTAACACTGCACTCTTAATGCTTCTTGCATTATGATTCAAGGACTCCGAATTAATACAATAGAATAGAATTATTGTTCAAACCCAAAGTCCAAACCAATCAACTTGTCACTACAAAACAATCAAAATAAACCAAATGATCCCATACATATACTATATAGAACGTTCTCCAAAATTGCAGGGAAATGGGTTTGGAAAGTAAGCGTGCATAAGTTTTGAACAACAGAACTATAGGTGTGCCAGTATGTTTCAAGCTTCAAACAAAGTAGATTACTCTGACACTTCTATAAAGAAATAAGCAAGATAACAAGGCTCACATTACCATACTTACTACCCAAGAAACAAACAAGAAATAAAAGCAATGGCAAGCATTGAGACAATTAAAGACCATCAAGATTCAAAGGATAATGATAAGAAAAGAAGATCTGAACGCTTAACTCAGTAGAATTTGCACTATGAGATCAATGAGGTTTCTGCTAGCCAGCTGATACACTGTATATACATAGGCAAGCAAATATTGAGCAGATACTACTTTTGGAAATGAACATCAGATGGATTGTCCAGCAGTTGGATATACGAGACTGTGAGACATCCAACACCTGATTTTGTTTCTTGTAATCAACTAAAAATATGCCCACAAGTCATGTCGATTGAGTTTATAGAGCCCAACAAAGGACTATGGATCTCTACAAATGCATGCATCATTAATATGAGAAGATAACGCATGGATTAAGCCATTAAGGTTTTTGTCTTGCATGTTGGATGCTTCAATTATATCCAAAATCTTGTGGTCTATCGAGCTTCAACACTTGTATAGAAGCTCATGTGAGTTTAGCCAACTAGCACCCAATTTTTATCTCCAAATATCTCGGGTGATTTTTTCAAGTATATAAGCTCATGCAAACCATATATGTCACATGATTTCAACCATCCTTCTCTTTGCCACGAGAGAGTTACCCACTCCTGGGTTCGTGTTAATTAAGTGAGAACATGTGAGCTATGCAGCACAGGCACTCCTACAATGGAGCCGTGCCGTGTTGGACACAAGTCTCACGCGTGTGCCAGACGCACATGTCGTGTATATTTTTTAAGAATTTGTCATGTGTTGGCATGGCATGTCCGTATCCGTGTGGTTGTGGCCATGCATCATAGCATGTGAGAATAGATGTGAGATGGAGGGAAGTACTGAGACCAATTTGATAAATGGCTTTAGCTTTCAAACTTTCACTTTCCTGGCATTATAATAAGACTCCAAGAATTCTTACCTAACATTGAATGGAGATTTAAACTAATTGCTGTAATTTTCTCCCATATGTCATACAGGTAGTTTATTTCAGCCTGCAATTAGCTTTTAGCTAAAAGATAGGTTTCATAAACTTAAATCCATGTTTTTGTTCCTTACAACTGCTTGTGCAGTAATAAATTTTGACCATGTCAGTCCTGCATTATTTCACATGTCAAACACACTACTTCACTCTTTATTTACCTGTATCCAATATTAGCCTGATGTTGTCATTATTTCCAGTAAGAGGTTTATCCTCTAATAACATCTACTAAGATAAAGACACCTGATATCTTTCATCTATCTAAAACTTAGCAAGGAGCATGATTAACTCACTTGAAGTTTCAAGAAATCAATTGAAGCCACCTAGAGTGGTCAAGAACTTTCAACTTCTTTAATTAAACAATAGTAGACATGATATCATGACTATAACTAAATACAGCAAGAAGTGCAATAGTGAAGTATAGAACTTCATAGATTAAATAGAATAACAGACTACACTTTATGCTAATTTTCTAGAATGAACGTATAATATAGAACTGTAACTTGAAAAGTTATAAAACTCATGCATTGTGTGAGTCTTGCCACTACTTGTTACTCCATAAGCAAAAATTGTTCCTGACAAACATAAAGAGGATACTATTGGTAAATCAAGAGAAATAGTACAGCAAGAATAAGCAGTACATATTCTAATTAAAATGCACAGAGTAATTTCTCACATATTTATAATTTACAGTCTGTGCTTGAATGCTTCTTCCTATAGCTACTTTTGTTTCATACCTGACACCCAAACTTAAATTCCATATTACAGGGCGAGTAATTATAGCAAAATAACAATCATATCAACCATTCTTATTACATTCCCCTTAGGGTGACTGAGAAATGAAGTGAGTGCGGATAAAGGCACCCACCCATTCTGTTAAAGGCACCCCCCCACATTTCCCAAATTACCCCTCTCATCTCTCCCAACTTTTTTTTTTTTTTTTTGCAAAACACTATTCTACCCTCCTCTCCCTCTCTCCCCCAACTGAGTCTCTCCCCCTCTCTCCTCTCTTTCTAGCACAACTCTATATCCCTCTCTCCTTCCCCCAACTCTCTTTCCCTCCCTCACAAAGCAAGCCGCCGAACAGCCCCAGTCGCCGAATTCAACGCCGCTCCAGCACAGCCATCCCGCCGCCGGTGATCTCCCATTTCGTAGCAAGGTGATTTTCAACTCAACTCCTCCAAAACTTGATTTTTGATGAAAAATTGGTAGATTTATTAAATGTGTTGGGTGGATGATTGGATGCATGGTTTATTGTTATTGAAAATGTAGAAAGAACTCAATGAAATTCAATTAAGTGATTTAAATCAAAATTAATCAAAAATTTCCACGTAGTTTTTTAATGAGTTGTCGTCTGTTCGGTCTTTAAGAGCCGAACAACACAAGAAATGTTCGACCATTTAGAACCGAATATTAGTTATATGTTTGGGCATTTTGAACCGAACATATTAGTTAATGTACGGCAGACAGAGGCCGAACATTAACTATCAGTTCAGCAAATTATGGCCAAACATTCATGTCATTGTTCGGCTGTAACTGGCCTAACAGAACCATTCTGTTATTTAAAATATTCTAACTTCTGTCTATCACAGGCATGGATATTGCAGGAACTTATAGAGTTCGTCTAACGACTTCGGAAAGTCACAGTAGATGGGGTGAGCCATCTAACACTCCTCCAATAGAGGAGGGTGAAGAAAATGATGGCGATGAAGATCTTACGGAGATGAAAGTATTGACTGAGCCATTTCCAGGTGGCCCGACAAATTCTCCCCCGAGTTCTAAAACCATATAGCCGCAGGTATTTGGTTGGGCGATGTAAGATTTTAATTATAAGACATGAGTTTTGATTATTATATGTCGAAATATTATGTCGATTAATAATTCTTTTTATAGAAGAAAGATCCAATCAAATATGTGATACACACATCAAAATTGAAAGATTGAGTGTGGGACAATGAAACACCCAATTGCATCTTTGATAACTATATTCGGCAATCCGAATTGCAACCATTGAAGGACATTTCGTATGAAAAATCTAACTGTGTTTTGATTTTGGATTTTGTGGAACGGTGGTAAACAGAAACAAATACTTTCCACATGATGTTTGGTGAAATGACCATCACCTTCATACTTGTGGGCATATTAGTGATGGGTCAATCAGTGAACACCCCCAGAGGATTACCGTGCGAAGGAGATGCTTGTTAGGTTACTTGACGTTTCCCGGTAAGATGCACAGGATGAGTTAGGTATGATTCGAGGATACTCAATAAGATCGAAATAGCTCTGTTTCAAGTTCTCTGATGTCTGTGATGCAGCTATGCATATCTGCTGTACTTAGTGGGGTGCATTATATTCGCTTATAAGAGCGGATCGAGAGTATCCATCATACACCTCTCATTGTTTAAGAATTTTGTAGGGTCCGATCGTATGCCTGGAGCTGTTGCACTAGCATACCTATATAGGCAGCTAGGGTATGTATTAAGAACGAATGTTAAATAGATAGTTGGATTCATGTCACTTTAGGAGGTATGATTGACTTATTAGTTACTAATTGAACATTTTTTATATGAATGATGAATGATGATAAATTTTGATCAACAGGGATAGATCTATGAGCACTTTCCTATCTTCTTGGCCCCCTCTAAACTTGTCTTATATTGATGATCTTCCACGTGCGTGTATGTGGGTATCCCGTGGATTGGCGAGAACCACCGTGGAGGATCTAAAATCATTGCGGGAGAAATTTGATCGCTCGTAAGCTGATCAAGTAAGCGATTGAAATACATAATTATGCACTTATTTCAATGAGAGTTATATTAATAATAGTTGTTTTCAGTTGTAGGTGGCATGAAGTCCATATAAGGATTCCAGAAATTGGCATCCATTGCATGACATTTGTTTTTCACCCCCTGCTTTAAGTGCATAGATGTCGTTGAACCCTACCACCATCCAGAAGAGTGCTCAAACAACTAAGGTTCGGATTATCCTGCCTCTGCCACTTGCTCCGAAAAAAGTTAGAAGACAATCCTGGGGGGCATTACCATGTGTCTTACTCGTGAAGTGATAGCTTCTGGGATAAGTGACGGAGCCATGTATTGGCATAGCATGAAAGGAGCAGGTCGGTGACACTCTTATGGGATGTAATAGTCAGTTATATAAAGTGATATCGACATGTCTCTCATACCATCATTCAAATCCGGAGCGTAGGTCAGCAGTCACTACTGGTCGTGGTGCTGACGTCGATGCCAATGTATTTAAGCAAGTAACATATGTCAAGTTATGTTTTGTATTAAGGTTCATTTAAATTTTTTAGCATATTGTATTTTTTTTCATTGCAGAGTTTCTCGCACGCCATGCGAATATCTGAACCTGTCACCGCACTGGGGCTGAATGGACCACATACTGTGAGGGCCTATATCATATGGTATACAACATGAGGGAAGCAGTAGAAGGCCATGATGCTACTCCGAGGGAGAGATATGAACGAAGGGCTAAACGAAGACATGATTAGATATTTGTACTAAATATTAATAACAGTCATGATCAGACATGTTGTATTAATACTTTTGTGTAATATATTTGTGCTATATGTTGTATTAATACTTTTTGTGTAATCAGATATGCTTGCGTAATACTTCTTGAAAACTTTTTGAAGTTAATTTGAAACTTTTTCGGAATTCTAAAGCTAATTTGAAAATAGTTTGTGTTAATGTTTTTTCTCAAAGGTTGAACGCTATGTTCAGCAGGTAGTGGACGGACATAATAGTCATGTTCGGCGGTAATTGGCTGTACATTTGTATTATATTCGGAGGTGCACGGTCGAACATAAAATATGTTCGGTCGTGCACGGATGAACATTTGTCTTGTGTCAGCACCAGTTGGCCGAAAGTATTTTTAATGTTCAATCCTCTCCAGCCGAACAATGACAGATTGTCACATCCAGATAATTTTCAACAAAATTGGAATACGTACAAAATTGTTATAATATGAAATAAATTTATAGCAAAACTAGTGATTACATACTGTTCATAGCCAAAAATTCGTAACTTAAAATCAAAATAAAACTTGTTTCAGTCAATTGAGATTGTACATCTAATAGAATTATCACTACTAAAAATTTTGGAATATATTTGCATTTGTTTTTCGCAAGCGGCATCCCATCCTTCGGTCGTTGGAAATCATCCTTCGGTCGTTGGAAATCGGTGATCATGTTATTTATATGGGATTGGGGCACTAGATGTCCATTGCTTTGGTAACACTGCATTTATGAATTGTGTTGACATACCCAAAAAGAATATGAAATTCACAGTCCATATAAGAATAAACTGCACTTATTAGCTGCACAGAAAGGTTAACCAAGAAACATCGAGAGAAACTTATGTCAGAAAAATTAAACCAGCTGGAAAAATTCACCACAAATAACACCATACGATGTCTCTTTGATTTCATATGTGAAGTAATAGCGAAGAATTGATCCAAAACATGCCTAGAACTATCTCATTTATCAGCCGAATGTATTCCAATTCTCCTTGCTTATCTTTATATGTAAGCATGAAGTCTTTAAATTCCTTGCAATAAACCGCTGCACTTCATCTCTTGTGACCCACTCCCTCAAAGTTCCTTGAACACGATACATATTGAGCTCACCATCCTCATCATATTCATCCTATGAAAGCATTTCAAGTTAGTTTCAGTAAGGACACAAGATGGCATAAATGAAAACATCAGGATGTTATACTGAAGTGAACATTACCGCACCTCGTATGGATCATCATCTGTTTGATCAGTCATTGGCACATCATCTCTTGAGTGTCCACCCTGTGATCTACCTGGAGAACTTTGTGTCGGGCCATCACCATCATCATCACTTCTTGCACCACTTGGTGGCCTGAAATCAGCTCTGAACCTCTTTGGGCGCCTGAGAAGTTACTATCATCATCTGTGTCTGCAGTGAGAAGATTCACAAAGAAGAAATATGAGATGACTCATTAGTTGCATCACAGCATGTATGGGCGTTTGGTTGGAATCATAGAAAAAGTTTCAAATATACTAACATGAAGCACGTATAAATCATATTTTCCTATAACCATGCAAAATGCATAGCAATCTAGGTACCTTGGGAGGTATATAACAATGCCAAAGAAACCAAAACAACTTAGTTTCTCCATAGCAATATGTTAAGACCAATATACGAGTCATCAAGAGTTGAACTAATTCCAAGGATCCTCTTGCAGCATGATTTCACCATCATTGTGCTAGTTAGAACAGGAAATTCAATGGACAATTTCTAAAAGCAAAATCTCATAAGAAAAATGCCATCCTTCTTTTTTTTTAATGAGAGAAGAACATGGCCTCAAACTCGAAAGCCCTATTCGGTGTATTGATTAAAGAAAGAAGCAATCTCATCTGATCTCATTACTGATCTGATGTCACTTGTCATGGCTAAATCACTATGTTTGCATGGAGAACTTGGATTTGTGAGGGCTGTAACAGATACAAGCATGAATCACCATGGAGATAGGGAATGATGCTCGTGTACATGAAACTCACAACATTAGGCTTTCAACTAATAATGAAAACAAATCAATGATTGATTCAAAAAGAGTATTCAAGTTTATTGGTCATACTACACAATATAAATGACCATTTTCAATTGAATTTTCAAGCATGAAATCCAAATTCTTAAAGAGTTATTTACTGTTTTTTTGTCTGGTTTATACTTTCCACAACTAATATTCTCCAACAAAAAAAATGAAGCTCCCAAAGAGAAGGAAATCTGTATGATCAAGATTCTCCGCGTATGTCATACAAAATAAGTCCTTTCATTGCCCTTCAATTCAACTATTTTGTCAATAAACAGATTTGTAACATCGATTTACAGTGAAATTTTGCCTAATTGATGAATCAAATTTTAAATATATAAAGAATGACTGGCTTTGAAACCTTTTTCAGCATTTGGCCAATATATCAATAATCATAATCAACTAGCACACCTATAACTTGTTATCAAACTCCTCAAAGAGAATAAAATCACATAAAAAACACAAGTTTCTCGAGCGTTGCCAACAAAATCAAATCTTGACACCTCAGAAAATGAAATTACCCTGATCAAGCATCTGAGGGAGTTTCCGATCTCGTCCACCGCCGGCCCTCACTTCCCTGGCATCCAGGCGACCTCAGCGGCCCTCCGGTCCGCCATGATCTGATCCAGATCTCTCTCGTCCTCCATCGAATCGTCCAGTCCCTCCGGCTCATACTGATCTTGTTCACCCAATCGTCGATAATCACTATTAAATGCCACCAGAATAAACAATAAATTTTAGCCACAAGCAGATAGATCTAGAGGGGACAATACAGAAATTAGGGCTTGTTATGAAGGTACTGACTCCATGTAGTTGTCGTTGTAGAGGTCCTCCCCCTCTTCGTCATCGTCATCGCCACCGTCGGGAACGCCGTCATCGTCGGGGATGACGTGGGGGTCGACGGCGGCCTCGTCGTCGTCAGAGGAGTAGGAGTTTTGGCTGGAGTTTGGGGAAGACGGTCGGTGCTGAACCCTGCCGAGGTCGGCGAACCGGGGTTCGATGACGATGGATTCTCGGAATCGCCCATAGGAGATCAATCGAGTCACTTCAACTCTTCTTTCTTTTTGAGTTTGGTGAGTGGGAGTGATTTCGATTTCGAATTCGATGGAGTGATTTCGATTTCGAATTCGATGGAGTGATGGAGTGATTTCGAATTCGCTGGGAGTGATTTCGATGGAGTGATTTCGAATTCGATGGAGTGATGGAGTGATGGCGAATTCGCTGGGAGTGATTTCGAATTCGATGGAGCTAGGGTTTGGGGTAGAAAAAGGGGATCGGTGGATTTTGGCGCGAAGTTTTGCGGCCAAAAATGTCTACGTGGCGGCAGCGGCACCAGTTCGTGGATGGGCGGTTGGATATGAATTGGGTCGGGTCCTACAGAGTCAAATCCGTACCAAATTTTAGAACCAGGAAAATGGCCCCCGTTTCATTGTGGTCCATTTCAGTATGCACACACATTTCTAAAGTGGCTGTCCTTGTTGTGATGGTGAGATGACATCATTGCCTTGGGGCCTTTATTTATTTTTGTCGGATCATGTCATATTTCGATTTTGCGGGCCAAGGCCACGAAAAATATCCACCTCCAAATAAATATCAATTGTCCAAAACAGGGGATATAACATTTAACTTCAAAAATTTTTTGTCAACAATTTTCTAATTATTTTAGAAGTAATTTTTATTTATATTTTTTTTATGTTTTCAATAAAACAGATGAGTTTTCTTCTTGATTTAATAAAATAGAGCTTTAACAAAATATTAATCTTTTACCCACTAAAAGAAAAGCTGAAGACTTATCTTTTATAATAATATTGGTTGAAATTACTTTTCAGTTGTTGGAAATCACTATTTTTTTTAAGAAATATAAAATATTTTAGATTTTAGTGGTTAAACTATGTGAGAATCACACTACACCGAAGCATGAAGGGTACTATTTAGATCTAAAAACTTTTAAGGCCTTAAACATCGATCATATTCCTGCCTAAGTTATATGAGAGTCGAGCTGAATTGAGCCTTTTTTTTTATCAAGTTAGGTGTCATTCAGGTCAGCTTTGACCTATTATCATCCTAAATCACAATAAAAAAAATATATCTTTTAACTTTTACAATAATTCAATTCAAGTTTTTTTTTTTTAGCACTGCAAAGGTTCAAATTTAAGTCCAATCCTAAGCATTTTCAAAGTGAATTTAAAAGATACCACTGCCGAAAAATCAAATTGGGGGATTTTCTTTCAGCCACCTAAGTCAAATCATAATTAGGAAAAAAACTCATTCGCATAATTTTATTTGCTTCAACCATCTTTTTTTATTTAAAGTGAGGATGTGCGCCCACGTGTCAAGCGCTGAAGCACTCATTAGTGGTGAAAAACAAAAATGTCTCAAAGTAATCGCTTCAAAAAATGGACCGCTTTGAAAATATCCTATTTCTGAGGACTGTGGCTGTGATCGCACTCCGCGCAAAATGATCGTAGTATAGAGCACTTCGAATATTATCTCATTCCTCAAAAAAATGTCTTATTTATGAGAACTGCGACTGTGATTGCAATCTTCACAAAATGCACTATTTATGAGCATTGCGATTGTAGCACCCCGTTCTCGGGATACGTACCCAGATGCGTGTCCTAATTTTTTCAACCGTATTGTTTCAAATTTTCTTCCAGTATTTGTTTTAGGGTTGTGATTGCTTATGTTATTTGGTATCGGATCTGGATCTCAGTCTTAGAGTCAGCCCTGACCTGGACCGGGAACTCGATACCGGCATACCGCCCGATTTGACCTTTCGGGTAGTCCGATTTGACCGATTTTAGTTTCAAACAGTGTTTTCTAATATTTTAGATTTTTCATGATTTTCTGAAAATTTTCAGAATTATTTTGCAAAATCTTCAAAACCGGTGTCGATTGGCATCGCTGACCGATTCCCAAATTTTTAGTTTTCAAACAAAATCGAATTTTTAGAAAAGACTTTCACATTACTTCTTAGAATATTATTTTCTATCTAAATACATTTTTTGAGATTTTTCAGAATTTTTCAAAATTTGACCGATTTTGATGTCGACCGTATCATCGGAAGATTTCAAAATTTATAATTTGAAAATTAAATTAAATTTCTCGAATCTGATTTCACCGGTATCTTAAAATCATATTTTCTATTTTTGAGAATTTTCGGAGCGTTTCTGAAACAGTCAAATTTTATCATATTTAAATAATAATATGTTCCCTTCTTTTCTTTGCTTTCTTTTTCATTTTCCTTCTCCACTCATCTACTTTATACTCCCAGATTATCTTGTTAATTTAAATATTTAATAATATATTTTCCTTATTTTTATCTTCTTTTCCTTATTTTTCCTTTCCCTTTCCTTTCTTTTCTCTTTTTTCTTCTTTTCTTTTCTCTTTCCTTCTTCCCATTCCCTGCAACCAGGCTGACCCATGCCCTGCCATCGATGGCAGCAGAAACACCATCAGCTGCAGCAACACTCCCCGACACATCTCCCCCATTCCTCTCCCATTCTCTCCTCTCCTTCTCCTTTCTTTTAATCTCCTTCTTTTTCCTTCTCTTTCTCCATCTTCTTCTTCATTTCTCCCACCAACACCCAACTCCCTCAACCGCCGCCTCCACCACCAGGGCCGCCAGCGCCGCCGCACCCCAACTCCCTACTTTTCTTCCCCACTTTCATCATCTCCACAATCTATCTCATTTTCTCCAATTTCAACAAAACTCATCACCCACCATCTTCTTCTTCTCCAAAATTCACCACCAATTCCACCAAATCCTCCACTTCTAACTCCCAATCACCACCTCTTCCTTCTCCTCTAACTCCCCAACACCACCATCAACCACCACAACCACCACCACCACCATCTTCAACGTCTCCACAACAACACCAACAATAACCAACAACAGCATCAACCCTCCTCCCCTAGGAGCGCCGCCGACCGCCCCTCCGGCGACGGCGGCGCAGCCCAGGCCGCCAGCGGCGGCCATAGCCGTCGGCCAACTCCCCCTCCCCTCCTCTCTTCTTTCTTTCTTTCTTTCTTTCTTTCTTTTATTCCTTCCTTTTTCTTCCTTTCCACTTCTACCCCTTTAATCCCCTATTACCACTCCATTTTACCAACACACCCCTCTTTATTTCTTTATTTTTTCCTTTTTTAAACATATCCAACACACACTCTTCCCTCCATACAACTCTCTCTCTCTCTCAATCTCATTCTCTCTCTAACTAACTCTCCTCTCTCTCTCTCCCCTCTCTCATTCTCTTTCTAATATATAATATATATATATATATTAATATATGGATTGGTAACATGCTCGCACGTGTTCACGGATTTCTCAGATTTAACTCGGTATTGCGTTCCGATTTTAGGCGAGTACTTTTCTCGTGTTATTTCATACTTTGCTATTATCGTTACATGCCTAATAACTGTTATCTTTCTTTTTATATATGATGCATTGTTATGCAAGTTGATATGTGATATGTGAGTGATCTCCTAAAATTAACATGTTTTATGAACACATGTCGGCCGTTATTATAATTTGTTGAACCGGTATTAT
The DNA here is from genome assembly GCA_038442645.1 of Agave tequilana. Lineage (NCBI taxonomy): Eukaryota > Viridiplantae > Streptophyta > Magnoliopsida > Asparagales > Asparagaceae > Agave > Agave tequilana. The sequence continues at coordinate 113,394 of JAVJIF010011482.1, forward strand.
GTTGGGTATGCCTAGATCTGTCCCCGTTTTGCTCGGCTTCGCATGGCTAATTAATAGATTAATTTATGGTTGTTATAGATATGGTTGTGAAGAGTTTGAAATGTTTATTTATATTGTTCTCATGTATCATGTTATATGACCGGATGATTACCTGACAGATGATGCTCACTGGATACCGACATTTATCACTTGATACCTGATACCTGACACTTGACATCTGACATCGGTACTTGACATGTTATCACTTGACACCTGTTCTCTGTCACTAGATATCTGACACCGGCACTAATATATTATACTTGACACCTGATCTATGGCACTTGATATCTGACACCAGCACTGATATGTTATACTTGATACCTGGTCTCTGGCACTTGATATCTGACATCGACACTGATATGTTTACACTTGACACCTGATAATTGACACTTGATATCTGACACTGGTACTTGACATGTTATCACTTGACACCTAATACTTGGCACTTGATATCTGACACCGATACTTGACATGTTATCACTTGACACCATATACTTGATACTTGATATCTGACACCGGTACTTGACATGTTATCACTTAACACCTGATACCTGACACTTGACAATTGACATGCTATCACTTGATACTTGATATATGCTATCACCTAGTATGGCACATTTGACCTGATATTGTGACACCCGACTGGATACTATTATACCTGGCGCATGTATTACATGACATATTCATGATTATCACTTTTACGGGGACTTGACATGATTATTATACTGTTAGCAGACCTTTGGTACTCCTGTACTCCTGTATCCCCTATACTCATGTCGCCTGCACTGTTACACTTATTAATAGCACAGTCATACCGGCATCCGGCAGAGCATGCCTGGTGTCGGGATGACGAGAATGTATCCCACGATCGTGCTAGCGTCCGACGAATCCTGAATGGAACTAAGTGCCACATGAAGCAAAATGTCACACCACACGCGTGGTGGGGGCCACCTCTAGAATCCATGCCCCACACAGAGCAAAGTGCCACATGGAGTAAAGTGCCACACCACACACGTGGTGGGGGCCACCTCTTGAATCTGTGGGGCTACCTCCTGAATCAACCCTCAGAGTAAAGTGTCACATAGAGCAAAGTGCCACACCACACACGTGGTGGGGACTACCTCTTGAATCTGTGGGGCCACCTCTTGAATCTGTGGGGCTACTTCCTCCCTCCTGCCTGTGTCGCCCTGGTGTTAGCGTGATAAGCATTCTTAGTGCATATTAACACCCACACATAACTGTACAATGATAACGCCTGGAGCATATGTTATTTGGCCTCTCCCCTATTCAAATAATGGTACCCGCGTATCGGAGTTCGGATGAGTTCTACTGGAAGTGCGGGCTCTAGCGTGAACTGTCGGTGTTGTGGGACACCGGTGGGAAAGGACAAGAATAACATAAGAATGTAACACCTAAACAGTAATAATATTAGAAACGTGTGATATTTGGTCTCTCCTTTGTTCGGGTCCTGGTACTCACATATTAGACCCGAGTAAGTTCTACTAGAATGTGGATTCTAGTATGAACTGCCAGTGATATGAGGCGCTGGTAGGGAGGCGATTGAAATATCAAATAGTACTGATTATTATTATTAAGTAACTTAAACTATAACACCTTTATATTCTCCTGTTATAGTGATAAATCATTTAATCAGGTCTTATGCCTGAGTTGACACCCTGCTTTATGACATATGATTTCTGTGATGATTTCTGATTACTCTAGACATACTATAGTTCAGTTACTTTGAGGGCAACTCGAGTTGTATGAACTCAGATGATGGTGACATCAGATATATGGTATATAGATGAGGGTTCCCTTATTTGGATTATCCCCTTGACGTATCTATCCCGTGAATCCATGATCTGAGCTTGTACAACTAGTTTTGTCCATACATTTATTTACCACATGTTTAGTGTATTTATCGCATTTTTAATGTATTTATCGTATATTTATGTGTACCTATGCTCTCGATACCGTTTTCTATGCATGCTTTCCGATTCAGACTTATCGATATACATGTATTTACTTGATTTCGGATTTACTGTCGTTTCTTTAATTTCCTTTATGTTACTTGTCATTGCTTGTACCTGCATGCCTAAACTGAAATACACCTAGAGGGGGGGTGAATAGTGTAAATGCTAATCTAATGATCTTTTTAAACTTAAGTGAATATGAGTGATGCAACGATCTCTCAACACACGACTAAGAGCCGAATACCCCTTTCGAGGTTCTGAACTCCTTCCTCCCAATTCCCCTTGAATGGGTTAGAGGTGCGCAATGCAACCGTGTTGTATGAGATATGATCGAACAAGTAAAGAATGAAATGCTATGATGAAACACACACACAAGCAATCCAAGCAATCAAGGATATAGCAATACAATGCACACAATTAAGCCAAGCAAGTATAGATGAATTGCAATAGAAATATATGCAAGGCAAAATGAAACAATGCTCAAAACACAAGCAAGTATATATGATGATATGAATGGATGATGCTTGCACAAATGTAAAAGAGTAGAGTTGAGAGAAATTAGATCAAACGCAAAGACCAAGATGTGTTTCGAGGTTCGAGCCCCTAGCTCTACATCCCCGCCTACACCACCGTGTAGGATTTCCCAATCCACTATAGGAGTACCAAACTCCTCTCTCAACCTTACAAAGCCACCGAGGCTATACAACCACAATCCACCTCTACCGAAGAGGGATACGGCCCGTAGCCAAATACAACAAATACCTCTACCTAAGAGGCTCACAAACCAATCACAATACCACTCCGATCACCTCTACCGAAGAGGGATTCACAAAAGTAAGGAGGGTTTACAACAAGTGGTTCCACAACCACAAACTTCTCTTTTCTTTCTTTTTCTCTTTTCTTTTTCACACAAAACAAAGATCCTAATAACTTAGGATAGAAGATATAGCTCAAGTGGAAACTAAGTGTTTTGGAAACAAGCAACAAAGAAAAATACTTGGGAAAATTCTTGCCAAAAGATATAGAATGAAAATCAACACAAATATCCCAAATCCTATTTTCTTTGATTTTCCAAAAACACAAAACAAATAAAGATTAAATCTTTTTAGCACTTAAACTCTTTTAAAAACTCTTTTAAACTCTTCAGAAAACTGTAAATTTTCCTCTTGAAAACCTTGGCCAAAATCCCCAAGGAATGGGGTTTATATAGGCCAAAACAGAAAACTAGCCGTTAGGCTGATGTGGCAATTCTGACAGCCACCGGTCGACCGGCCCGGTCGACCGCCAACGGTCAGAAATATGACCGTTGGGCACTATCGGTCGACCGGCCCGGTCGACCGAAAACTTCCAGAGAGCAGAACTCTCACATCGGTCGACCGACCCGGTCGACCGGATCTGTGCCTAACAGACGTGCACGTCTGTGCACATCGGTCGACCGGGTCGGGCGACCGGTGCGGTCTTGGTGCGGTCGACGACACGGTCGACCGACCAGCCTGTCAGCACAAATCAAGGTCAGAATTTTTGGAAAAAAAAAATATTTTATAAAAATCTTTTATCTTTCTGAAAATTCCATAAAAATTGTTTTGTCATTTTATATTGAAACATAAACCTGTGATAAAAATTTCAAGACAATATATCAACATATCAATTCATTTTGTGTCTTGCAAATTTTATCAAAAACAAATCCTGTATTTTTGTCAAACTTGATTTTTCCAAAACATGAATAGGATAGTCAAAATAAGTTTGTTTACCAAGTTAAAGCATGTATGTATAAATAGAAAACATCTACTATACATATAACATATGTAAACTTGTTTTGATCTATTATTCATGAAAACCAAATACCAAATCATAAAACGTGTGTGTTTTGTGCACTTGAGCATATCAACTAAACTAAGCTTTACACATGGATCTAAAACTCATAATCTAAACTAGATACCTAAGTCTTCTTGATGATCTTCATCTTCAAGTAGACTTGCTCCAAAACTCCGTGATTCTCCAAGTGCAAAGGTATGATCTTTAAGCTTTGGCACCGGAATCATCATGATAAGCTTCTAAACATCTTGTTGAAGCTAATCACCAACTAATATCCTGTTAATGATCTGAAACTTAGAAACACAAGAATATTAGTAAACATAACTACATGAGTGTTGATCATCATCAAAACTAGAGTGGAAGGCCATTGGGCCAACAATCTCCCCCTTTTTGATGATGACAAAACTCATGGAGTTATATATGCATGGATTAAAGTTAGGCTTCAAAGAAGGCTCCCCCTTACTCATGCATAGGAAATAAATACTAATATATGACAATGAAGCTCATAAATATGTATGCAAATGTATGGAGATAAAACATATCAAATCCTTTTTCTCCTATTTGCAAAACACAACATATATGCATAAACCTAAAATCTTACTATGTATATCAAATTGCTTATTTATTGTGATGCATGAGAAAACTAAACACAAATATGCATATAAACTCAAAATCTTCTCCCCCTTTTTGTCAATCATCAACAAAGGGGTAAACAATAAAAAAACCATAAATAAAATGAGGGGTAAAAATCTTACTTCCCCTTTTTGTCAACCAAAACAATACAAACAAAGTTCTCCCCCTTTTTGTTTAAAACAAAAAACAAAATCAATAAGGGGTGACTACAAACATGATATCAATTGAAAATATGTCAATGAAGCATCTTGATACCAATAAACAAACATCAATAAATGTTATATGCTATATACATTCATGAAGAGGAAGACGCTAGGTTAGCTTCCCTACACATATGCATTACATGAAGAAGGGATGACAAGCCCCATTCACATAACACATATTATGTAATGCATAAGAGGAGATGTGAAGCTCCCCCTACACACGTATATCATATAAAGAAGAGTTGTCAATCTCCTCAATTTATATATACTCAACATGAATCTATATGTAAGAGAGATGTTAAGCTCTCCTTGCATATAGGAAATACAAATCAAAACTTTGAATATTTTCTTTAAAACAAATTTTTTTTTTTAGATACCAATTGTAATTAAACATACCAAATTTTGAATTTCTCAAATTGTGATACCAATTGTAAAAATTATTCATTTTAAATATATTTAACCAAATTTGATGTTGATATCATATAATTAAAATAACAACTTTTAATCATAAAGAGTGGGAGTACAAATACCAATTAAAATACAAAATCAAATTTTCTCCCCTTTATGAAATACAAACTAAAATCATGCATAGTCTTGATACCAATTTAAAAGTAGTCAATTGAAACAAATTGAAACTCAAGCACTAGCATAAACAACTATTTGTGCTCTAAGATATAGGAATATAGTAGGCACAAAATAACAAGTATATGTGTATGAAATGGAATGAGTATCAATCACCAATAGATGATACCAAATGAAAACATACATACACAATAAACATATGAGTATACAAAAAGGTCAAAATGATACCAATTGAAAAAGTTCAATGATACCAATTGACATAACAATAAAAGCATGTGTATATCTCATATCATCTACCACCCAATCATAATTCAAGTTTTAAAGATTTTCAATTTAGGGCATACATGAACATGATCTCCCATCCTACCGCCCTTAGATGGTAGGGTTTTCAAAAATAGATTGAAAATATGGTTTGTTTGAAAATCTCTACCAAAATGAAGAACACCGCAACTAGTTAAATGAAAAACTTGTTAACTAGTACGAAGTCCTTCAAGTAAGGAATAAAACAAAGTTATTTTTCATAAAGCATGAAAATCACATGATAATCATCACTCTAATCAATAAAGCATAACTCATGAGAAACAAAACATGAGCAATAGATATGAGTGTACAAATAATATGTGAAGATCAAAATCATGAAAAATATTTCATTAAGCTCAATTATTCCTTAAAACATAATTCTATCAAAAAAACATGAAAATCATATAAAACTACTTATTTAATCTTCAAGGCATATGTATGTCTAATGCAAGCTAACATATACATACATATCCAAAACTCAACGAGTCCACTAAGAGTAGATGCATGAAAGCACGTGGCTCAAAAAGGATGTATATGTATAAGATTAGTTTGAACTAGATAGACATATACATGAAGTTAAATATAAATACATCAAACATGAAAAATCAAATTTTCATTAAACAATCAAATTTTATTTCATGGTATATGTATGAATTGTCACTACACTAAGTATACATACATATCCCTAAACACAATTGAGTCCATAAATAGATTTTGCATTGAAGGCAAATGACTCAAGGGCTATACATGTATATCTTAATGTTTTGGCAAAATAAACATATACATGAAACCAAAACTCATATGAATCCAAAAATATGAATACAAGTCTAAAATGTATGGATCATCAAAACTAGACTATATTCACACATCTAATGGGAACAAATAAGCATTCAACCCAACATGTATAGATTTATTTGTGTCCCATTTTATGTAAAAATATGAATCCTCGTCTTAATGAGAACTAACATCTAAACATGTAATCAAATCATTAAGCACAAGACAAATACGAATATCATTTTGCTAAAACGAAACTCACACAAATTCATCAAAATTCTTTTATTTGAACAAAGCTTCTAGGTATATGTATGATTCATCCAAATCTAACAATGTACATACATATCCCAATCATAAACGAGTCTATTTAAAAGTAATTGCATGAAGGCAAAAGACTCTATGGGTATACATGTATATTTATTAGGTTTGAATTCAAAATACATATACATGAAGTAAAATCATGAAAATAGGTATGACAAGTATAAATGGAAGAATCCTCAAAACTAGCTTATACAAGTGCATATAGTGGGTACAAATGAGCATGAGGTGCAAAACATATATAGTCAATTTGTTCTCACTATGTGTACATGTATATATGCAAGTTTTGATAAATCTACATCTAAACTAGTGTATACCACAAGAAGTACAAAAACTAGATAAAAATCATCATGAAAAAGCTAAAACATGATTAATATGTAAATTCACATGTATTAGATTCATGATGTACATTATAGCTTAAACATAAGGTGAGAACACTAAATATGGGTTCATATAAGCATGTGTGTCTCAAATACTATACATGTATGTCAAGGATCTAATAAACATGGCATGTACATACTAATCCATAGACAATGAAAAACATGCTATAAACAATGAAATGGAAAGCATGTAAACAAATAATAAGGAGTTAGGAATTGTTACCAAAACCTAGAAAGCAACCTCCTTGTCTCCAAAACTTGGTGGTCCTCTCCACCATCTTTTCCCTTGAAAGTGATGCATCCAATAGATTTCCTTAAGTCCGGAACGCATCCACTCCAAGGTGTCATCACTCTCACGTCATGTGAGAGCCCACACCTACATCAAAAATAGGAGGGGTGGTCTTTGGTACCCATCTCTTATTGGGTCCATGGGGGTTAGTACCTTCTCTAACCCAAACAAACTTCTTAGCTAAATTATCAACATGTAGTCTATCAAAGCAAAATTTAGCTAGGTGGCCCCTACGTCCACAATGTGTACAAGTGTACACATGAGCATACATGTGTTGATGGTGTCCGTGAGGAGCATGTGTATGCCGTGGAGGGTGTGCATGCATAAAAGATGGAACTTGTTTCTTTCGAAGCAAAGTTTCCAACCGTGTATGGTTCATGGCACATTGGCTCATAGTGGAGCCCAAACAATCTACCTTCTTTTTAAGCATGGATATATCATTGTTGATAGAAGAAGAGGTGTGGCATGCAATAGGAGGTGTGTGTGATACTACCCTAGCATGGCAAACATGTGAATCAATCTTAATTTTCAAAGATTCATTTTTCTTAACACAAATGTCTAATTCTTTTGAAATAAATTCAATTTCATTTTTCAGAGAATGGTTACTTTTTAAAACAAATCAAGTTTTGAAGTTAAAGAATCATTTTTCTTCAAAACATCTTCACAATCATTTTTATTTTTCAAAATTTTATTTTCATTTAAAGCAAGATTAAGTTGAGATTTTAATGAGTCCCTTTCATTAGCAATCTCATCCTTCTCTTGCAAAACATTGTCAAGTCTAGAATGCAAACATTTATTTTCTTTTTTCAATTTCTAGACTTTTCTTTTCAAAACTTTATACTTTTCTATTAACTTTTCACACAATAGAATAGTTCTTCATTCAAAGCATGGGGATCAACAATATCATTACTAGAAGAACTAGCATCATCATCACTATCTAAGTGGGGTTCCGATGTACCTCAAGGGAGTCATTCCTTGGACCATATAGCATTGTTGTGGCTCGGATTCTCCACTAGATTCCTCTTCTTGTTGGATTTGGACTTGAAGCTTGGGGGTGTTGGTGGTTGTTGTCAACTTGTTCCACACTGCAAAGGCGGAATCAAAGTTAGAAACACATAAAAGATAATCTTTAGGAAGTGTGCTTCTAATAGCCTTTAGGGCTTGTGCATTGGCCCCTATATGATTGCAATCACTAAGGAAGGATTCCTTGGTAATAGCAAGATAAATTTTATGACCTAGGGTTTGTAAATAAACAGTCATCCTAATCTTCCAAACATGAATGTTGGAAGGGTCATACATAGGTGGGGTCATGAAGTCCATGGTATAAACTAAATGTGTGCAAACAAGCAAATGCAAAAGAGATTAGCAAGCAAATGGATCACTCCTAGGATGTTAAGCCTAATATCAGGAGCACTAGCTCTGATACCAATTGAAATACACCTAGAGGGGGGGTGAATAGGTGTAAATGCTAATCTAATGATCTTTTTAAACTTAAGTGAATATGAGTGATGCAACGATCTCCCAACACACGACTAAGAGCCGAATACCCTTTCGAGGTTCTGAACTCCTTCCTCCCAATTCCCCTTGAATGGGTTAGAGGTGCGCAATGCAACCGTGTTGTATGAGATATGATCGAACAAGTAAAGAATGAAATGCTATGATGAAACACACACACAAGCAATCCAAGCAATCAAGGATATAGCAATACAATGCACACAATTAAGCCAAGCAAGTATAGATGAATTGCAATAGAAATATATGCAAGGCAAAATGAAACAATGCTCAAAACACAAGCAAGTATATATGATGATATGAATGGATGATGCTTGCACAAATGTAAAAAGAGTAGAGTTGAGAGAAATTGGATCAAACGCAAAAGACCAAGATGTGTTTCGAGGTTCGAGCCCTAGCTCTACATCCCCGCCTACACCACCGTGTAGGATTTCCCAATCCACTATAGGAGTACCAAACTCCTCTCTCAACCTTACAAAGCCACCGAGGCTATACAACCACAATCCACCTCTACCGAAGAGGGATACGGCCCGTAGCCAAATACAACAAATACCTCTACCTAAGAGGCTCACAAACCAATCACAATACCACTCCGATCACCTCTACCGAAGAGGGATTCACAAAAGCAAGGAGGGTTTACAACAAGTGGTTCCACAACCACAAACTTCTCTTTTCTTTCTTTTCTCTTTTCTTTTTCCACACAAAACAAAGATCCTAATAACTTAGGATAGAAGATATAGCTCAGTGGAAACTAAGTTTTTGGAAACAAGCAACAAAGAAAAACTTGGAAAATTCTTGCCAAAAGATATAGAATGAAAATCAACACAAATATCCCAAATCTATTTTCTTTGATTTTCCAAAAACACAAAACAAATAAAGATTAAATCTTTTTAGCACTTAAAACTCTTTTAAAAACTCTTTTAAACTCTTCAGAAAACTGTAAATTTTCCTCTTGAAAACCTGGCCAAAATCCCCAAAGGAATGGGGTTTATATAGGCCAAAACAGAAAACTAGCCGTTAGGCTGATGTGGCAATTCTGACAGCCACCGGTCGACCGGCCCGGTCGACCGCCAACGGTCAGAAATATGACCGTTGGGCACTATCGGTCGACCGGCCCGGTCGACGAAAACTTCCAGAGAGCAGAACTCTCACATCGGTCGACCGACCCGGTGGACCGGATCTGTGCCTAACAAACGTGCACGTCTGTGCACATCGGTCGACCGGGTCGGTCGACCGGCCCCTTGGTGCGGTCGACCGACACGGTCGACCGCCCCTTGGTGCGGTCGACCGACACGGTCGACCGACCAGCCTGTCAGCACAAATCAAGGTCAGAATTTTTGAAAAAAAAATATTTTATAAAAATCTTTTATCTTTTCTGAAAATTCCATAAAAATTGTTTTGTCATTTTATATTGAAACATAAACCTGTGATAAAAATTTCAAGACAATATATCAACATATCAATTCATTTTTGTGTCTTGCAAATTTTATCAAAAACAAATCCTGTATTTTTGTCAAACTTGATTTTCCAAAACATGAATAGGATAGTCAAAATAAGTTTGTTTACCAAGTTAAAGCATGTATGTATAAATAGAAAACATCTACTATACATATAACATATGTAAACTTGTTTTGATCTATTATTCATGAAACCAATACCAAATCATAAAACGTGTGTGTTTTGTGCACTTGAGCATATCAACTAAACTAAGCTTTACACATGGATCTAAAACTCATAATCTAAACTAGATACCTAAGTCTTTTGGATGATCTTCATCTTCAAGTAGACTTGCTCCAAAACTCCGTGATTCTCCAAGTGCAAAGGTATGATCTTTAAGCTTTGGCACCGGAATCATCATGATAAGCTTCTAAACATCTTGTTGAAGCTAATCACCAACTAATATCCTGTTAATGATCTGAAACTTAGAAACACAAGAATATTAGTAAACATAAGTACATGAGTGTTGATCATCATCAAAACTAGAGTGGAAGGCCATTGGGCCAACATGAACCACATCACTTGATCATGCACACGTGTGACTGCCTGATATCCACGCCACTTGGCTTTATCATATGTACTCGCGGGGTTGCATCTGATAACCCTGGATCCTCCTGTCCAGATCCTAGAGCCCGGACCATGGTGGCCTTGCTGTAGCCGATCAGAGTGCGTAGCGGATCCTTTCGTGGCGACCAGAGTGTGGCAGAAGCTTGGACATCGCCGTAGCTTTTCCTCCCAGCTCTTCTCCTGATTGGCTCTCGAGGCCCCTCTAGCTGCTCGTGAGCACCTCTCAACTTTTGTTATGTATATCTCTCTGCATTATGTACTTTTATATTTTCTGGTGATGTAATATTCTTGTAATATTGTATCACTCTCTGTGATGACTATTTACTTGTATTTTTCTGTTGGAATGTATATTACCGCTGTGCTTCCACACTCTGATTCTTACCTGTACTGATGCTTAGTGTATATACGTGAGGGTATTTCTGACCTGCGTATATACGTCGCAGTGACGTCTCCGTACCCGCGGGATCGAGGCGTTACAGGATGGTATCAGAGTCTAGGCTCTCACATCTTCAGTACAACCAATCGGCAAATTAATGTGATATTAATTTACAATTGGAGCGCATGAGTCTTGGCTATACCTTCCAACTGCAAGTACAGAGTTTTCTATTTCCTTCTTAATAATCCTTCTCTTGGGTCCTGAAATCTATTAATCTTTTCATATTTCAGTTTCCATCACCCTTTGAACGAACTCAGACATATAAAGACGAGGAAATAGTGACAGATCTGGCTCTTCCCAGGGTAACCCCAGTGAAGAAAATGATGGTATGACGAGATTTCTGCAGAGTATGATAAAAAACCAATAAAAGCAGACGGAGATCTTACACCAAGGATTATGGACGGCATCCCGTGAACAGAGACCAGGGAACGTGTCCGATTTCAGACGGCTGCAACCTGCCGTGTTTTCTGGCACCGAAAGGCCATTGGATGCAGAGCAATGGATGATGGATACAACAAATCTTATGAAAGCAGCACGAATCCCAGATGAGAACCAAGTGGAAGTGGCGAAGATACAGCTGAAAGATGTGGCCAGGACCTGGTGGTTGGCGGAAGAAGCGAGATTGGAGAAACTATTACTTGGATCAGTTTTCGAAGGTTTATATGAGAGGTTCTTTCCGACAACAGCTCAGAAAGATATGGAAGAGCAGTTCATTAGGTTACAGCAGTTGAACCGATATGTGGATGAGTACGCTACTCAATTTCTGAGACTTAGTCGATTTGCACCCTATATGGATAGCGATGAGGAGAAGCGGGCCAGCAGGTTTCAACAGGGGTTGATGATGGATATCCAGTTGTTTCTTATTCCTCAGCAGCTTAAGACATACTCTCAAATTCTCTCTATTGTCCATGAAGTAGAATGGGGCCTGGAGAAGAAGAGTAGGAGTCAGAAGCAGATTGAGTCAGCAAAGCGGACATTCCAACAGATGGACAAAGAAGACTCAGTCAAGCTCATTGGTGCCCCGCTAACCATTCAATCTCCCCAACCTCCTACTCAGCCAATAGTATGCGGGTACTACCGGAGGCCCGGACATTTACAACAGAACTACCAGATAGCAAGTGGATCTTATTTTAAGTGCGGATCCGAGGAACATTTGGTGGTTGAGTGTCCGTTTAAGAAGATAAGGAACACCACACCAGTTCAGTTAGCACTTCTAGCACCACCGCCAGGAAGGAACCCCGAGCCCGTTAGCAGAAGAGCTCCACTCCCTCCCCAGCAGCGAGGAGCAAGAGTTGGAGCTGACCGTGGGAGAGGCCAAGCTTACAATCTGTCAGCAGGAGAAGCCGAGACGTCAGATGTGATAGTGGAAGGATAAGGAGCTCAGTACCCAGATCAGGAGCCCTGAAGATGTCACTATGACTGCTACCCCCAACCTTTTGTGTTCTGAGTTGGTAATCTTCCTTACCCTTCACACTTATCATATTATCATCGTTGACCCTAATCTCTTCCATGTTCATCTCCCTCCTTATAGAAATTTCGAGGACGAAATTTTTGTTAGGTGGGTAGATTGTAGCACCCCGTTTCTGGGATACGTAACCAGATACGTGTCCTGATTTTTTCAACTGTATTGTTTCAATTTTCTTTCAGTATTTATTTTAGGGTTGTGATTGCTTATGTTATTTGGTATCGGATCTGGATTCTCAGTCTTAGAGTCAGCCCTGACCTAGACCGGGAACCAGATATCGACATACCGCCCGATTTGACCTTTCTGGTAGTCCAATTTGAGATATTTCAGTTTCAATCACTGTATTCCAAAATTTTAGATTTTTCATGATTTTCTAAAATTTTCAGAATTATTTTGCAAAATCTCCAAAACTGGTGTCAATCGGCATTGCTGACCGATTCTCGAATTTTTAATTTTCAAATGAAGTTTAATTTTTAGAAACAACTTTCACATTACTTCTTAGGATATCATTTTCTATTTAAATACATTTTTAGAATTTTTCAGAATTTATCAAAATTTGACCGATTCTGGTGTCGACCAGTATCGCCGAAAGATTTCAAAATTTTTAATTTGAAAAATAATTTGAATTTCTCAAATCCGATTTCACGTAACATCTTAAAATAATATTTTTTATTTTTGAGAATTTTTTGGAGCGTTTCTGAAATAGTCAAATTTTACTCTATTTAATAATAATATTATTTTTCCTTCTTTACTTTTCTTACTTTTCCCTCTCCACTCCTCTACTTTATACTCCCAGATTATCTTATTAATTTAAATATTTAATAATATATCTATTTATAAAATTTTCTTATTTTTTTCTTCTTTTTCTTTTCCCTTTCTTTTCTTTTCTTTCTCTTTCCTTCTTTTCCTTTTCTCTTTCCTTCTTCCCATTCCCTGCAACCAGGCCGACCCATGCCCTGCCATCGATGGTAGCAGAAACACCATCAGCTGCAGCAACACCCCCCACGTCTCCCCCATTCCTCTCCCATTCTCTCCCTCTCCTTCTCCTTTCTTTTAATCTCCTTCTTTCTTTCCTTTCTCCTTCTCCATCTTCTTCTTCATTTCTCCCACCAACACCCAACTCCCTCAATTGTCGCCTCTGCCACCAGGGCTGTCGCCGTCGCCGCCCTAGCTGGCGCCACCGCTCCCTCCAATTCCCCACTTTCCTTCCCCACTTCCATCATCTCCAAAATATATCTCATTTTCTCCAATTTCAACAAAACCCATCACTCCACCATCTTCTTCTTCTCCAAATTTCATCACCAATTCCATCAAATCCTCCACTTCCAACCCCCCCAATCACCACCTCTTCCTTCTCCAACTCCCCAACACCACCATCAACCACCACAACCGCCACCACCACCATCTTCAACATCTCCACAACAACACAAATAATAACCAATAACAACATCAACCCTCCTCCCCTAGGGGCGCCGGCGGCCTCCCCTCCTCGTCGGCCGCCCCTCCGGCGGCGGCAGCCATAGCTGTCGGCCAACCCCCCCTCTTCTTCTTCTTTTCTTCTTTCTTTCTTTCTTTTATTCCTTCCTTTTTCTTCCTTTCCACTTCTACCCTCTTTAATCCCTTAATTACCTCTCCATATTTACCAACATACCCCTCTTCTTTATTTTTTTTATTTTTCCTCTTTTAAACATATCCAACACACACACACACTCTCTCCTCCCTACAACTCTCTCTCTCTCAGCCTTCTTCTCTCTGACTAGCTCCCCTCTCTCATTCTCTCCCTAATATAATATAATATATATATATTTTTTAATATATGGATTGGTAACATGCTCGCACATATTCACGGATTTCTCGGATTTAACTCGGTATTGCGTTCCGATTTTAGGCGAGTACTTTTCTCGTGTTGCTTCATGCTTTGCTATCATCGTTTCATGTCTAATAACTGTTATCCTGCTTTTTATACATGATGCATCGTTATGCAAGTTGATATCTGATATGCGAGTGATTTCCTAAATTAACATGTTTTATGAACACCCGTCGGCGGTTATTATAATTTGTTGAACCGGTATTATGCTGGGCATGTCTAAATCTGCTCCCGCTTGGCTCGGCTTCGCATGGCTAATTAGTAGATTAATTTATGTTTGTTATACGTATGGTTTTGAAGTGTTTAAACGTTTATTTATACCGTTCTCCTGTATAATGTTATATGACCGGATGATTACCTGACATATGATGCTCACATGATACCGACATATTATCACTTGACACCTGATACTTGATATCTGACACCGGTACTTGACATGTTATCACTTAACACTTGATACCTGACACTTGATATCTGACACCGGCACTGATATGTTATACTTGACACCTGATCTCTGGCACTTGATATCTGACACCGGCACTGATATGTTATACTTGACACTTGATCTATGGCACTTGATATCTGACACCGGCACTGATATGTTATACTTGACCCTGATCCCTAGCACTTGATATCTGACACCAACACTGATTTGTTTACACTTGACACCTGATAATTGACACTGGTACTTGACATGTTATCACTTGACACCTGATACTTGACACTTGATATCTGACACCGGTACTTGACATGTTATCACTTGACACCTGATACTTGACACTTGATATCTGACACCGGTACTTGACATTATCACTTAACACCTGATACTTGACACCTGATATATGACACCTGACAATTGACATGCTATCACTTGATACTTGACATATGCTATCACCTGGTACTGACACATTTGACCTGATATTGTGACACCCGACTGGATACTATTATACCTGGCACATGTATTACATGGCATATTCATGATTATCACTTTTACGGGGACTTAGCATGATTATTATACTGTTACTAGACATATGGTACTCATGAACTCCTGTACTCCTGTACTTATGAACTCCTGTATCCCCTGTACTCATGTCCGCTGCACTGTTACTCTTGTTAATAGCACAGTCATACCGGCGTCCGACAGAGCATGCCTGGTGTCAGGATGACGAGGATGTATTCCACAATCGTGCTAGCGTCTGGCGGATCCTGAATGGAATTAAGTGCCACATGGAGTAAAGTGTCACACCACACATGTGGTGGGGGCCACCTCTTGAATCTGTAGGGGCCACCTCTAGAATCCATTCTCCACATGGAGTAAAGTGCCACACCACGTGGTGGGGGCCACCTCTTGAATCTGTGGGGGCCACCTCTTAATCTGTGGGGCTACCTCCTGAATCAACCCTCAGAGCAAAGTGTCACATGGAGGAAAGTGCCACACCACACACGTGGTGGGGACTACCTCTTGAATCTGTGGGGGCCACCTCTTGAATCTGTGGGGCTACTTCCTCCCTCCTGCCTGTGTCGCCCTGGTGTTAGCGTGATAAGCATTCTTAGTGCATATTACTACCCACATATAACTGTACAATGCTAACGCCTGGAGCATATGTTATTTGGTCTCTCCCCTATTCAAATAATGATACCCGCGTATCGGAGTTCGGATGAGTTCTACTGGAAGTGCGGGCTCCAGCGTGAACTGTTGGTGTTGTGGGACACCGGTGGGAAAGGGACAATAATAACATAAGAATGTAACACTAAACAGTAATAATATTAGAAACGTGTGATATTTGGTCTCTCCTTTGTTCGGGTCCTGGTACTCACATATCTGACCCGAGTAAGTTCTACTAGAATGCGAATTCTAGTATGGACTGCCAGCGATGTGAGGCGCTGGTAGGGAGGTGATTGAAATATCAAACGATACCGATTATTATTATTGAGTAACTTAAACTGTAACACCTTTATATTCTCCAGTTATAGTGATAAATTATTTAATCAGGTATTATGCCTGAGTTGACACCCTGCTTTGTGACATATGATTTCTGTGATTTCTGATTACTCTAGACACACTATAGTTCTGTTACTCTAAGGGGAACTCAAGTTATATGAACTCAGATGATGGTGACATCAGATATATGGTATATAGATGAGGGTTTCCTTATTTGGATTATCCCCTTGACGTATCCATCCAGTTAATCCATGATCTGAGTTTGTAGAACTGGTTTTGTCTATACTTGTATTTACTGCATGTTTAGTGTATTTATCGCATGTTTAATGTATTTATCGCATGTTTATGTGTACCTATGCTCTCGATACCGTTTTCTATGCATGCTTTCCGATTCAGACTTATCGATATACATGTATTTACTTGATTTCGGATTTACTGTCATTCTTAATTTTCTTTATGTTACTTGTCATTGCTTGTACCTGCATGCCTGAACTACATCACTTGATCATGAACACATGTGACTGCCTGATATGCACGCTACTTGGCTTTATCATATGTACTCGCGGGGTTGCATCTGACAACCCTGAATCCTCATGTCTAGATCCTAAAGCCCGGACCATGGTAGCCTTGCTGTAGCCGACCAGAGTGCGCAACGGATCCTTCCGTGGCGACTAGAGTGTAGCAGAAGCTTGGACATCGCCGTAGCTCTTTCTCCCAGCTCTTCTCCTGATTGCCTATCGGGGCCTCTCTTGCTGCTCGTGAGCACCTCTCAGCTTTTTTATGTATCTCTCCGCATTATGTACTTTTATATTTTTTCTGGTGATGTAATATTCCTGTAATATTACATCACTCTGTGATGACTATGTACTTGTATTTTTCTGTTAGAATGTATATTACCACCGTGCTTCCGCGCTCTGATTCTTATCTGTACTGATGCTTAACGTATATATGTGAGGGTATTTTTGAGCTGCGTATATACGTCGTAGTGACGTCTCCGTACCCACGGGATCGGGGTGTTACAATGATCATGAACGCAATCCTCACAAAAATGTCATGTTTCTGAATTTTTATAGGATCGAGATCATGATCGCAGTTCTTATCGCAGTATTCACAAAATATCTTATATATGAGTCTTTATGAGCACTGCGACACCATTATCGCAATTCTCACAAAATGCTTTATTTTTGAGTCAGTCCTCATCGAGAACTGCGATCACGAGTCTCAATCCTCATGTCAGCATCGTCATCATCAGCAGACCCCCGTCCACTAATATCGAATGATCCCTAATACTTTTCAGATTTAAACACAAATAAAATTTATCGCGAGCACGAACAAACGAGATCTGTGAAAGGTCGATACTCCCAAAAAAAAAAAAATTCAGGGGCTCCCCGTCTCCTTCCAACCCCTACGGCGACCTCACCGCGTAGGTCGACCCGCGAAAAACTCTGCATCGGGGTTAAGGTTGAGGGGAGAGCAACGTTGGAGGTGATGAGGGTGGATAAAAGAGGAAAAAAAATATATACAGAAACAGTAATTGGAAGAAATCAGTTTATACTGACGCAGATGAGGCTGTAGCGAATAATATTATGATGCTGTGTTTTTCTTCCTAATTACGAAGCAAAGTTGATGATTGTAGCAAATTTCCCAATATATAAACTATTTTATTAAATTTTTCATAAGCAAATAATAAAATTATGGGGTTTTAGATAAGAACCCTTCAATATTTTATATTTAAAAATTTTACTCCTCAATATATTGATATTGTTATTTACCTTTCGAATCTCTTGAATGGAAAAAATTTAGCCCATGCTGTTACTAATTAAGCATCGAAAGAGATTTTTTTTTTTATTGTTAAAGTACAGAAATTGATTAATCTACCTTTTCATGTTAATACGCTAATTTTAATTTTATTCTTATTTCAATTATTCTTATTCCACTTGGCATTTTCTCTTCTCAAAATGAAACTTTCAAAACAAAAAAAAAAAGAAAGAAATTAAATTCAGAGAAAACATGGAGGGGTGGGGGATGGGGGTTGGGGGTTAATGAGGGAAAGAGAGGTCAGCAGTAGAGATGGTAGGAAACACAGAAGAGCGAGGGGGGGGGGGGGGGGGGGGGGGGGGGGGGGGGGGGGGGGGGGGGGGGGGGGGGGGGGGGGGGTGAGGGGGGGGGGGGGGGGGGGGGGGGGGGGGGGGGGGGGGGGGGGGGGAGTGAAGAGACAGGAGAGAGGGGTCGCCCCTTCTTTCCTTTTTTTTTTTCTTTTAGTTTTTTAAAAAAACAAAAGAGTGTAACGATTGAGAAGTAGTTTTTACCAATCAAAAGATTTGATGGATAAATTAACAAAACCAATGATGGGTAAATTTACAAAATCAATAATTTAGAAGTAAATTTCTAAATATAAAAATCGAGGAAGTGCAAATCAAAAAAACCCTAAAATTATTTCATGAGATTCTCTTCCCTAGTTCCTTCTATATATCTTAATCAGGTTTAAAAAGAAGTGCTTGTCCTTCATCAACATGAGCATTTTCGGTGCATTAGAGCTGGAATTTCGAAAGAGAGTCAAATAGCTAGCTAGCATACTGTACTCTCCCTCCCTTCCATTATCTTTTGGGGTAGCTCATGGCCTTTTGCTTCCACGAAGAGTTCTCCAGAAATTTTCGTAAACTAGTATTTGATTCCTACTTATAAAAGATCAGCCCACATGCGTGGACATCTAAAATAGTAGTTTATTACTCTATTTGTTTCTATGGTTTTTATCATGAACAGCTCAAAAAGATTATTCTACACTAACCATAGCGCTCAGTGTTCCGGACTCTACTGATTGCTTATTATTTCTAGTTGTCTCTTCTTCTAGTTTATGATTGAGGAAATTTTGAGTCGGTCTCGCATTATCAACTTTTCCTTTTAAAGCTACTAGTGAGGTTCATGCTGGCAGATTTTCACCAGTTTTTTTCTATCCGCGGAAAGAAACTGGTTGAGGGAAAGTGGGGCCCGGTGTGGAGCCCACATCTTTCCTCTCTCTAAAAAAAATCTAACACAATTGTTGAAAATTTGGTATGAGCTTTATCAATCTGATTTCACCATGAGAAATTAAAGCGCTCATAATGAAATCTAAGTGCCCAGAAAAGTACGGAAATTATAAAACAAACAAAAGCTCCAAAAAGGGGTCTTTGCTAGCTTTGCTTCCTATTTTTTAAGTATGCCTCCCACTTGCCACCGATGCCATCATTTTATTTAAAACACAATTTATGGTGTTGAGAGCTCACCGACAGGTTAGGTTGGTTTATTCTAATAATCATGCAAGCGCATCTTCGGGGGCAGATATATGTCGGCATTATACCAAAACAAAGTAATTAGATTCTAATATTAGCATAGATAGCAACATCATTAGGATAAAATAATAGTGCGGTTTGTGCATGTTGGCATTTTTCTTGTTCAGTTTTTTTTTTTCTGAACATAATTTAAGAGTATCCCAGTGCGTCTCACTGTATTACAGATAAATCTGCGTAGCGATTATCCAGTCTCCAGACTAATCCCTTCAGATCGGTTCTCGTTTTTCTCATGTCACATTTATGATGAGTTACAAAAATCTTGTCTCTATTTACTCTCATGCATTTTTATCGTAACTATTTGTATCATTATAAATGTTTTCTAACGAGACATTATTTTTTTTATATCTTAAAGGAGCAGAAAAAAAATTTGAACTGAGACTCAAGGGCATCTATGCACATAAATGCAAAACAAGAAAAGGTGAAAATGATTATGGGATTTTAGTTAACAAAGTGATGACCAGCTGCATGCAAAATCCTCTGACATTGTTTCTCATGTTGCAAATTGCATGTTGGATTTATGAGCAGTTTGCCCAAAGGCTCATGCCCGTTAGCAGAAAAGGCCAAGCCCAATATATAAAAGTCAGTGCCCAGGTTTTACGTCACCCATAAATACATACTCTTAAGCCCACTTAGCCCGCTCACTCGGCTTCAGTCCAAAAGCCCAAGTTTCAAACTCAAACTTTTTGAACAAAGCCGAGGCTAAAAATTTCATAAAAACACCATGCACCTTCACTATTTTTTAAGAATATTATCAACTTACAAAATTGCAAAAAAATACCACATGATTTAAAATTTTCAATAAAATACCACACTACTGTTACAATAGAAAGAAAATGACCAAGTTACCCCTCATCTACAATACACAAAATTAAGAGATAAAGAAGTGACATGCATGAGACTGTGCATATAGAGGAGGTGTGCGGGGCTAGGGTGGTGGGGGCCGACTGGAACAAGGGAGGTGGAGGTGGTGGGGCAGAAGCAACTTGGGGGTTGGGTGGGGGGGCGTGGATTGGTGAGGGGAGGCAGAGGGGTTTGGAGGCGAGGACTGATGGGGAAGGTGGAGGGAAGGGCGGGGCGGGGCGGAAGCGAGGACGGCTAGGGGAGGCGAGGGAAAGACGGAGGGGTGAGGCTGGGGAAGGGGGTGGCGGATGCGAGAGCTGCGTGGGATTGTTGGTATTTTTCCTTTTCATTTTTTTAAAGGAAATTCAAGTGGGGAGATGAAAAGTTTTTTGGGCATTAAAATGTGACGTGTTCTACGTGTGCTCATTTTCTTAACATGGGGCTAACAGAGAGTATTTTCTGAAAATTTGAGGAAAGTTCATAATATTTTTTTACAATTTTGAAAGTCCATGGTATTTTATTGAAAATAGTATTTTTATGAATTAGCCCAAACCCAATTGCTAAATTTGACAGTTTTCAAGCTTACTTATATAATATTATTGTTACAACCTTTGTTTTTCTGCTAATGCACTGTAATTTTAGACACTCAATGGATGGTTTCCAATTATGCTTCAAAACGGGTCGGATCCCGCCCCTCAATATTATGATTTCAACCCAGTCCTGATCTGAACCCAACCATAATTATCACATAACTGAACTGACCAAGTTTGGGTTAAATTAGTCCAATCCAACCTGACTCATACCCAAAGCTTCAGACACTGAGTTTGCACATTAAACATCATCAACCAAGTTACCCTGACAGCGTCTTCGTTTGGACTTGAAAACAAGTGATTGCCAATTATGTCTTCATAGTAACTTCAAGACATTACAGACTAAATCTAAAGAGGCAATTATCATAATTGTCATAATAGACACATTTAGTTGAAATCAGTTAATTGTCTCTAAACAGAGAGAAGTAAAATTTTGATTATGTCTATTGCAACACTCAAGTAGAGAGGCACTCATCATCTACCTCTAATTGACATTTTTTTGTTGTAGTGAAACCTAAGAGTTAAGATGGAAGTTCAATGCTCACGCAGAATTACCCGTGAGATGTGTCGTAAGCATAATGGAAATTCTGTATTACGGTAGAGGTCAGAACATACCTCATTCAAGATAGAGGCCGATGCTTATGATTACCGCTAATAGCGGATGGATTTATGTTCACACAAGTTGAGAGGCACTATCGTCTACCTCTAATTGACATTTTTGCAAGGAAGTGCGCAGAAGTAAGGAAATATGGAAGTATAATTGCTCACTTCCCTATCTATCCAACACCAGAAAGGAAAAATGAGAAAACCTCTTTTCCTTTTCTCTTTTCCCTTTTACACAATTATTTTCTCACTTCCAGGGTGCTACGGTTAATTTTTGTGGTCATATAAATCTCATTTGTAATAAGTTGTAATTCAAATCATTACTTTTGTGGTCATGTAAACCTCACTTGCACTCTAATTACAATTTAATTTTATTTTTCTTAATTAATTTTTATTTTTTAATTATTTTGCGGTTAACTTTGTGGTCAATTTCCTCTCTCACTCACTTCCACTCCTAACCAAATAGACCCATAGTGAACCTTGACTTAAGGTGGAGTTCAATGCTCGCGCTGAATTACTCGCGACAATGTAAGTTCTGTATTAAGGTAGATGTCAGAACATACCTCATTCAAGAAAGAGGCAGGATGCTCATGATTACCACTAATCGCAGATATATTTATGCTCACACAACGCATTACAGTTCATTCTCGAAGGCATAACACGGTATTTGAGTCAAGGTGAAAATTTACTAAAACTCATCTCGAAAACATGGCGAATGCATTTGTTTAAGGCTAAAACTAATAACCTGCTGATTAACCACTCAACCAATTAAATGAGGGTTAATTCTGGCCAAGTGTGAACCAGCCTCGAGTCAACTAGCTTTGTCTCTGATTTGTACAGTCAGGTCTAGTTTGGGCTAAACCTAATCGCAGTTTTGCCAACGCAAGCCCATGTTGTCGGGTGTTATTTTATGGTTCGTTTGGCTTATAGTTTGTTTAAGATCAATTAATTAAGGACCAAATCTTATGGATGTGAATGTAGTCTCACCTAGGTTATGATGAGGGTCCTATAACGGCGAGGGAGAGGGAGATGAAGAGGAATTATCCATAAGGTCTTTAAGCTTTTCCAATGTAAATAGAGTAGGAAGGAAAGAGTAGAAAGCCTGGTGTTATCTCTTTGAAGATCATCCAAGGAAATGTGATCAGTATCAAATGGGTGATTATTTCATGACCGAGGGAGAAGGGTGGTTCTTACTAATGAAATGTTTTTAATATTTGTTAAGGTGAGTATATAAAATGTTTATACTTGTATGGGGAGAAATGATTTGGTGTTGTGTGCTTGTCATCTCGTACTACTACATGATTAAATAAGATCTCTTTTGTTTCTCTTATATTGATGTAGGTCGGATTTGATCGCACCGAGTATATTGCTGTGCCTCTTATGCTTTCCATCTATGTGTTTGACTATAATGTTGTATACGTTAGATCACTGAACAAAGGTAATTCTGCTCATATATGTCCTTTTTACTGTCTGCACGCACCCGCCTCTAAAATGATTTTTTGAATTACAATTTTACTCATAAATGAAAAGTCTATAACACCCTCTATTGTTTTCTCTCTTCATTTCCTCTTCAAGGTTTTCAGTATTTTTTTCTGCATCTCTCTACTAAAATTTTCTGGAGCTTGTTTTGATTTGATGGTGTTTAAAAGAAAAATTATAAATCGAAGAGAAGGAAATTGGTGGAGAAGGAAATGGAGGAACTAACAAAATTATAAATAAGATGCTCAACATTAAATTTTGAGATACAAAGAATTAACAAAAATCTCTATAATAGGCTGACATAATACATGTTGAATGCTAATGAGCATGTTACGAAAATATAAAAGTCAATGATGCAAAATATTACTGGACAAATAAATAACATGCAGAACACCTTTTCCCTTAAAATCCCCCCCCCCCCCCCCCCCCCCCCCCCCCCCCCCCCCTCTCAAGATGGAAGCAAAATGATGATATTGCATGGAGCTAGTTATGAAAATTTTCAAGATGAACTAAGAAAAAGGTTGGCGATATCAAATTATTACCCTTGGCTGTATTACATGATCCGAGGTCTCCGAAAAAAAAACTCCTTGTTAACATTAATTGGGGGCACAAGATTAATTCTTCAATCTCAAGTTGATATGTGGGGGTCACTAGAAACCAAAATAAGAACACAATGAACCATGAGTTACACATATGAGACGCACTGTCACATTCTATTGAATCTTGAGTAAAATACAAATTTTCTTAATCGTAGAGATTACCCAATTATGTAGAAGCAGCATTACATGCCTTGAAATATGCCGAATCTAACTACAACAAATCAGCAGCCCACGAACTGCGCCGTTATAGACCAAAACTTCCCAAGTGCTTACTAGAAATTATGTTCCACTCTGGTGGTCCGTCCCTCTATCACCCTCACCAAAACTCGCATTTTATTTCGATTTTCTTTGCACCATCGTAGAAGACTAGCCTTACGTGAAGCAACAAAAAAGAGTTACTTTTGTGCCATTTGGGGATTGGCATCATCGAACATCACTCTGAAGGACTTGGAGCATCATCCCAAAAGACTAGCATTCTAATTGGAGTTGTCCAAGTCTTCATATATTCAAGACCATCCCCATGTCTAACTGATGTGGGACTATTTGTTCGATTCAAATCCCAACAGGAGTTTTTCTTCGAAGAAAATGAGATGAAGGATAAGGTATTTGCTTCAAAGAGGGGAGATGGAGATATAGAGATAGAGATGGTCTAATGGAGCATGTTCAGAAGGAGACACAGATTAGGAAAGATTAAGGATTTTGTTTTGATGGGTTCAATGAGTAATTTTAATCTAACTGACGATAAGATGGAAAATAATATTTTGACAAGTTTTAAGAGTATATAAAGCAAATTATGATAACTTGAAATTGACAAGTGGTTGAAAATAAAAGGGTGAGTGTAGACAATAAAAAGGGTGGGTATAAGTAGAATTTCCCCTGAACAAAAGCTCAGAGTTTTGCCTCGACTCAGCTCATAACCCTAGTCATGGTCATAACCAGATACAACTCACAAATTACATTTTGGATTATTCATCGGTATTTCACAAATGCACATTAGGTGTGAGTTGAGAATATTGTAATTAATGATACGTGTTTCCAAGCTGCGTTGTGGGCATGATGCAAGTAATTAGCTTGTAGCTATAGGTAATATGACTATTTTTGTTTTTTAGAAAAAATATGACTAGTTAGCTTGTGTTTATTTATGTGTACTATATGCGATAAGTGTGCACATGAGTGATTATGTGATGTAGCCTTATTGTAAAACTTATCTTATGGAAAAATGAGGTTTCATCTACAGAAAACTCATAACCACTCTCAAAAATTCTGAAATACCCCTAAATTCCTCTCTAAAACTTCCATAAAACTGAAATACACCATACCTAGCTTTGTTACAAATGTAACCTTAACCTGCTGACATTATCTTACGCATCACACACAGAGAGAGAGAGAGAGAGAGAGAGAGAGAGAGAGAGAGAGAGAGAGTGTGCTTTGATATTTTGTGTGTATTTTTAGTAGTTTCGGCGGAAATAGAAAATGGAAAAGGACAGTTAAAACAGTACATGCACATGGAATTTTAGTGGCAGTGGCCGTATTTAGGGGGGTGTTTATATATGCACCATTCAATTCAATGATGTGTTGCTATCTATCTGTGGGCATAATTAGGTTTTCCACTCATCCCGTCAGAGACTTGGCAACTTGGTTTTTGTTGGATTCTTAAAAGCATCTGCCCCACTTTTGTCGCCAGAACTAGCATCATCCCCCATGTTGACCCCTCTATTAATCTCTTGTCAGAGGTTTCAGAAAAATATTAATTAATTGTTAGTTTTACTTACCTTAAATTGCCAGCATGTGTACATGATCTAGTATATACTCTTACCCCACACTTCCAAATGAGGCAAAAATAACTATATTTAGCTATGTCCAGGGTTAATTATATATCTCAACTAATTCCTTTCACTAGTGTGTATGCATGCTAAAGTTTGCATTAATGGCTAACTAAGAATCAAAAGCATAAACTCTCATATGAAGGAGACATATGAGCTCGCCAACAATCAACTTTATTTGAGAGAAACTTAATTTGAGACATAAAATCCTCACCGTTTTCACTAAAAAGGGTTTAATAGAACAATATTCTCGCGTGACAAAGTTAGCATTCGCTAATTAAGAATCAAAAGTACTAGTTCATAGAATCATATGATGTAGACATATTAGCTGTAATACCCTTATTTTGTAATACATACATACATACATATATATATATATATATATATATATATATATATATATATATATATATATATATATATATATATATATATATATATATATATATATATATATATATATATATATATTGTTTGGGGTTACTGTACCTCAGCCGACGATTAAGAGAGTTTTTCAGCCCGCGGTGACGTGGCTGAATATATGCTACAGATCAGCCGCAGAGTGTAGGCGCAAAAAAAAAAAAAAAAAAAAAATCCCGCCTAAACATTCGTGAATCAAAATGACAAAAATACCCTTTTTACTTCTAAACTGCCATAAACTCATCCACAAACAAAATTTACCTTAAATAATTTTCAGTTGAATATATCTACAGTTATAAAATTCATAATTCTACTACATCGAAAATATAATAGAAAAAAATTTGGATCAACATAATGTGAAATAAACAGAAGCATTGAAAAGTAAAAAAAAAAACATGTTTGAAACATAAAAAAAAAATGATATCCTTCAGCACTCCGACGACAGAAGCTATCTTTTTTCACATGCCTTCTGTAACAGAATTCTCACCGTTTTACAAATTTCGCGATCATAGTCGCACTCATAGTATAATAAAACTTTCAATCATTACGACTATAGTCGCAGACTTAATACAAAATAACTTTTAATTTTAAATGACGACTGCGACACTAGTCGCAGTCATAGTATAACAAAAACTTTTTTATATCAAGTATGCGACCATAGTCGCATTTCTTTTTCACATAAAAAAACAGACGAAAACATGTTATCGTACAGCACTGCGACCTCTTTCAGCACTGCGACCAAAGTCGCAATCTTATAAAAGATTTTTTATAATTTTACAAGGTAGTTTAGCCATGCGACCCTGAGATCAGTTCGCGTATATCACATCTTATAAAAATACTATATTAATTACACTGAATTTAATGAAGTAATTAATAATCTATCTACTGTGATACAACAACAGTCTAGAAAAAAGAGATGCACTAATGTTAATCACGGTAAAAGAAAGATGTACACCATACGTAATCTAAATATATAGACAAAACATTCTATAACAAGTTTATTTGTACTTCACATAGTAAACATCTGAAAAAAAGGAACTCTTCGGATTCTTCAGCCATAACTCTTCAATTAAATATTTAATTTCTTTTTACCAATTCTAACCATACTCAACCGTCACCTATAACAATTATTATTACTATTCATGTTCTTTTACATTATTGACCTTTATATAGTGCTTGTAACTAATATATTATCTCATATCTAAAAGCTATATTTTTTGCTCTTCCTTTTCAATTTGATTTCAAAAACTTTCAGAAAAACAATTCATTCTTGAATCATGTCTTTCCCATCTTCTTCCTCTGAACACTCAGAATTCAGCTTCAATCAATCCCCCACCTGTCCTCTTTCTTTAGGGTATTCTAGTGAATCTGATACCAGTCTGGACTTCACTCCTTTTGGCTATCTCACTACATCAAATGATATTTTAACTAATCCTCCTATTCATGAGGATGATGAAGTTTTCATGTGGGTTAGTGAGGAGGACATTATTCCTCTGCCATTTGACGGAGACATGCTTGATGAAAGCATGTCCTCTGATGCTATAGGCTCGCTTTCTCGCAACAGATCGGACGAAGAGCTTGATAGAGACGATCCATTCTGGGAGTTTATCGATGATCCAAAAAAACTCAACAACAGGAAGATGATGAGGAAATAAGTGATGAACAGGAATACCAGGAAAATGAAGACGACGAATCTGCTTATGATGGTGATAATGACGAGGATTAGGATTTCCTGATCTTCTGATATTCAACGTTAATTTGTCTTCTCTTAAAAGCTTTTAATGCTCTTTTTTTGTAAGGTCTCTTTCTCACCATATTATGTTATAAATAAAATTTACTTCTATCTGTAAAATAATCTTTCACATTTTTAAAAATACATATAAATTATTATACCGTATAGGTATTAATTCTGCATCTTATCTGCGATAATGATCACAGTACTCATATAATAATTACATATGAAACTGCGACCACGGTCGCTGTCCAGTCATAAACAGTTTGATCATTTTGCATTCAATAAAGTTAAACAGGAATACCAGGAGAATGAAGACGACGAATCTGCTTATGATGGTGATAATGACGAGAATTAGGATTTTCTGATCTTCTGATATTCAACGTTATTTTGTCTTCTCTTAAAAGTTTTTAATGCTCTTTTTTGTATGGTCTCTTTCTCACCATATTATGTTATAAATAAAATTTACTTCTATCTGTAAAATAATCTTTCACATTTTAAAAATACATATAAATTATACCGTATAGGTATTAATTCTGCATCTTATCTGCGATAATGGTCAAGTACTCATATAATAATTACATATGAAACTGCGACCGGTCGCTGTCCAGTCATAAACAGTTTGATCATTTTGCATTCAATAAAGTATAAATAGCTACCATGGTCGCAGTCCAAAAATAAATTATATAAACAGATAATACTTCGAACATCATCGCAAATCCTCTCAAATCAGTATATTTCACTGTATATCACAAATTAGAAAATTGCGACTGCTGGTCTTAAAAACTGCGACCATAGTCGCAGTCCTACTTCGCATGCAATAAGTTACAGTGAAGATCAAACATATAAAATCGTATGTAAACTGCGACTATAGTATCAGCCCTTAGACACTGTTATTACATTTAACTTAACAAAAAAATCATCCAAAAAAAATGCTCTCGTTAGTACTGCGACCATAGTCGCAGTCCTTGATCGCATGCTATATGTAAAAACTAATTTAATAATTCATAGGCGGATCAGACAACAGTCACAATGAAGAACAAAATATATAAAAAATACGTAAACTGCGATTATACTATCAGTTATTAGTCACCGTTATTACATTTAACCAACAAAAAAAAAAAAGTCCACGACTTGCTCTCGTTAAGCACTGCAATCATAGTCGCAGTCCTTGTTCGAATTCAATATGTAAAAAAAAATAATAATAATTTATACATTACATGCGAAAAAAAGTAAACTGCGACTATATTAAAAAATCATTAAATTTCAAATCAGATAACAAAAAAATAATAAAGAAGCATTCAAATTCATTTCGTGATTTGATAAAAAAATGTTGGCAGTTTGGTCGCAGTTAAAAAGATAATTGTGACAAAATTGAGTAACGTCAGAAAATATAAAAATATAATAAACTATACAGATTCACTGTCTTTTACCGCAGGGGTATTTAGTAATTTCAACTATTTCAATAGGCGGGGCATCCTTTCTAGTGTGGCTAATAATGTGCCACGTCACCGCAGGCTGAGAGGGTCTCTCAGCCGTCATCTGATATACATTTTTCTCATTTTGTTTATGCCAAGTTTCGAACCCTTGTTTTTTTATTAAATCCTCATGCCTAAACCATGATGCCACATTGGCATGTGGTTAAAAAGGAGAGCTAAATTATTTTAAATAACCCAAAGTCAAAATTTAAAATTTAAATTTCTAACTGAAAGATCTCAAAAATTTTTAGAGATCTCTTATCCTAACAACCTGGATTTTATCCTAACTAACTGATTCCTAAAATCCTAATCTAGGGATTCCATCCTAATATATTACCGTAACTTTTATCCTGTTTCTTTACAACTGAAAAAAAAAGAAAAGAAAAAAGAGCGATACTTAGAAAGGAGTCTTAATCCATCATTCATCCTCATCCCTTCACCGTTCTGATTGTGATCGTGACGGAAGAACCGCTTGGAGGTTGAGGAGCAGTTGGAGATCGAGAAGCAGACGAAGGAGAAATCTATCCAAGTAGGTTTTAAACAATTTTATGAAGTTAGATTTTTATTTTAAAGCATCATGATTTAATTTGTTCCTATCTAGATTAAGTTGTTAAATTAGATTTAATAATCTATCAGGTTTAAGAATCCTCTTATAAAACGTAAACTCCCCTAAGATTAAATAATTAAATGAATTATAAATTGATGATATGCCATGCTTGAACTTCTCCTTGTAATGAATTTTAATCTTATCCAATATATATGCAAATAAAATTAAATTGTATATATATATATATCCATAAAATCTAAATTACCATGTTTAGATTATTTTTCGGAATCATTATTGTAACACCTTTGTTTAATTAAAACCTAAATAAGTAATGATTTATTACCCCAATTAGATTATAGAAAATTTTAAGGAATTCTAGAATATATATATATAAAGAGAAATAAAGGAATTGGATTAAATAAGTTGCATATTAAATAAACCACCAAATAAATAAATTTTCTTTCACAAAGAAAATTTAACCCTAACAATTTAAATTAAACACGTATGGTAATGTATCAAGATATTATTTATGGGGAAAAATTAGAAAGATTGGAATTTATCTATATATGTATATATATATATTGGTATGTATTTATGTTGTAAATAAAAATTAAAAAAATTTTAAAAAAAAGAAGCGCCACTGCTCTCAGCCTTTGGCTGAAAGCAGCGCTGCAGCTGCACCGACCCAGCCGGGTCTGCACCCGACCCGGGTGCAGACCCGCACCCGGTTGCCCAGGCCCAGTGGCCGGGCAGCCACTGGGCCGAATTCATGTAGACCAAAAAAAAAAAAATACCTTGGGCTGCTCTCAGTCAGGCCCGAGAGCAGACCCTGGGCCTGGCTCCGTGGGCCAGTTTCAGTCCAGATAAGGGGAAAAAAACAAAAAGGAAAGAAAGAAACAGAGCTGGGCCGAAATGGCCCAGGCCCAGGAAAAAGAAAAAGAAATAAAGAAAGGAAAAGGAAACTGGGCCTGGCCAATGGGCCAGGCCAGAAAACAGAAAAAAAAGGAAAGGAAAAAAAAGAAATAAACATAAAGCCCAGTTTCAGAAGCCCAATTCATTTAATCCAACCCAATTAAAAAAAAAAAGACCCGTTAAGTTTTGAAAAACAATTTTTTTTAGCTAGATAAAATTTGAAAAAATAAAGAAAAATAGTGATAAATATCTAGATAACTCCTACCATCTACAGAAAAAGTTTGGAGTAAATCCCAGCTCATATGGGACTGAACCACACATTTAAAGTTGAAAACCGCTATTCTAATTTCAGACCCGTTAAGAAAATTACATGTTTTAAGCCATTTAAACCACATAAAAATCAGTAAATAAAATCTGAAAAAAATCACATAAACTTTATACTTCATTATGCAACCTTATTTAAAGATCTGAATTGTCCACATTTGGTTTAAAATACTGAATAAATAGAATATTTCATGTAAAAGTTCGATAAATTCTAATTCAAATATATATTAATGTAGATTTATTCGATTGGTGCTTGGACGCGTGGTAGCCCAGGTGAGTGTTTTTTTACTCACTTTATAGGTATTATTATTTTTTTATTATGAAATGTTGTTTATTTCTAATATTAAATGATAAGCTATTAAAGTGTTTGTTGGGTTTTCTAGAAATCTGAAAATGATTTTAAAAAAAAATTTGTAAATGATGAAATGGATTATGTTATGACGTCACTGGAAAATACATACTGTTCTATTGTTACACTGTCATTACTACTGTTACTGTTTATATCCAGTGATTTATATGACATGATTATTAGATAACTTACACCGGGTGGGGAAGTTGATAAAGGAGACGGTGTTGGTATTTTGGGTGGATCTAGGATATAGGTTGCGCAGCCGAAATACGGTTCCACTGCAGGATTCCGGGGGATGACTGACATCCCATCTGTTTACTGTTCCACAGTGCTACTGTGAGTTTACTGTTTCACAGTGATACTGTGTGTACTGTTACTGTTACTGACTACCTAGCGGTAGGGCCTGGTTCAGCGCCAGGCATCTGGGCCGTGGTCCCGGGTATGTACGGGACCTACCTAAAATACGAATTACCGTCTCCAATTATCAATTTCAAACAATAAGACATTGAGAATAAACATACACAGACATATTGACAACATTACCCCATCTGGATAAATTATAGTTTATAAATGGTTATGTGGTGTATATTACTATACTTAACATGATTCTGATATGCTAATTACTAGAATGAAAACTATATTAGCTATGCATGTTGTTGTTACTTTTGCATGTTTCTTTATATCCCCTCTTTTTATCACTCACTTAGGTCGCTATTGACGACCCTGAGTTTGCTTGCTCAGATTCTGATCCAGAGACTCTACAGGAGTAGGAGTACTTCGAGCACCTTGCTGATCTCCAGTAGACAGATCTTTTCTATCCATATATGTGAGAGACTTTTATAGTTGTGTTTCCTATGATTTCATTGTGTTGTAATAAGTAAAAAACCTTTGGTGACATTATGTATTTGATTTTTTTTAACTGGAATAATGGATAAACCTTGTTTTAATTTGAATCAATGTACTGAGGCTTAACGTATTCGTTTTAAAAATACGTCGCCGGCTCTAGTCACATACCCCTTTGTATGAGTATTATGATTGTGGGGCGTGACATTAGCTCATCAACAATTAAATTTATTTGAGAGAAATTTAATTTGAGGCACAAACTCCTCACCTTTTCATTAAAAAGAGTTTAACGAAACAATATTTTCACATGACAAAGTTTGCATTGGCTAACTAAGAATAAAAATTACTAGTGCATAAACTCATATTGAGCAGACATATGAGAAATCATCAACAACCAACTTTCTGAGAGAAACTTAATTTGGGGCACAAACTTATACTGACCATTTCATTAGAAAGAGTTTAGGGAAACATTATTCTTCTTTCCTTGGGGATACTAGCTCAACTACCAACTGTTTTACCTTTAAAATGTTGTATGCAAGACACTGCGACCTGAAAACTCTTCAGGCCCATCTCTTAAAAAAGAAATGCTAAGATTTTTCTTAATCAACTTAAAGTCAAGTGAAGGTACAAAAGGGTTGAATGAAGTAGGCCCCTATGGGCTAAATTGACTAGCTACCAGACTAGAGCTCTAGTCTTTTTATCTTAGACTAGAAAGTCTTGTATATTTATAGAATTAATTATGTATTCATGCATTTTTCATTGGAGCAAATAGTTAGTTGTCGTCTTTGGATGTTAATGACATAAATGTAACAGGTCTTTGTCTGATAAATTCTGTTTTCTGACTCCTTTTCTGATTGCAAAACTAACATTTCTAGCCAGATTTTTATGCATAATGTGTGGATATGATTAAGTTGTAAAGATTTTTCTCTCTCAATCTCCGACCTAAGCTCTTAGGTTATTCTTGATATCATGTCAAATCTAAACACAGAAAATTGCACAGGGAAGATCATATTTTATATATATATACAGAAAATTATATAGTCCTATAAACCTTACTCTGCGCCATTATAAATTATTTGTTCATCAAATTTATCTTTCCACAATACAAGTATATATATGTGCCTATTACATGAAAGTTGATACACATAGTTTTTTCCTACTTCATTTCATAGAGATCCAAGAGATAATGTATACAATCACATCAATATTTCTATCCAGATTAATTTTTTAAATGCAAAATATAACATAGAGATGCATTTTAAATTTTAGGGAAACTAACAGATTCTTGCATGCCACTGACAGGTTGTGAAAACTTTCTCTTGTTTTCGGCTTCAAAAGACTTCTACCAACCCCTTGTAAACACCAGTATTTTCCAAATTTAATCATCACTATAACAAAATAATTTTCCAATGCATTCGAAATTTTGTTATGACAATGCAGTTTTCGAATGACAAATAAATATGCACCAAATTAAGAACCAGAATACCAAAGCACAATTATTTTGAAAATCATAAAAAAAGAAGGAAAGACATTTGTAGAAGAGATCATAATGAGAAAAAGATTAGAATCTGAATGGAATCAAGGAATCAGAGAATTCAAGCAAAAAAAGCAGTGTTGTTGGAATTCTACAAGAAAAACACCCACATCATATTATCATATCTTAGATGGGAAATATTTCGCCCAATTACACAGTCAAAGCACATTCTAAAAATGGAGGTATGTCAATGCTTAGCTCAGAGACCTCAAAATTTTGAAACTCCAATTCCTAATTATTAAAAGATCTCAAAGGTTATGGGTCAACTGTAACCACAGTCTAATTTCTTAATCTTATTATATTGAATTATCCACTGCAAATCTCCTTACTTCCTCCAGACCTCAAAATGCATGTAATTGATGCACAAATGATCACTGCTTCATCCAAAATTTATTAGAAATTAGAAGATATAGAAGGACTTGAGGAACAATTAATATAATCTGATAATTAGAAACAAATTAATAATAAGTCTTTTGAGTTCCCGACAGATCAATATTGCTAGCTACAAATGCAGATCCAAACTTACACTGTGATCTCTCGGATCCGATTCGCTCCCCCGCCGGTCCTGAGCTAGAGCCGCAGAAGAAGAAGATGAGGAGGAAGAGGAGGTCCCAGTGCCGCAGGCGGTGGGGACCACCGCTACTGGTTTTGATTCGAGATCTCCTCCGAAGAGAGACAGCGGCGCCGATCGGTGGTTGTCGCGGTGCACCATCATTCCCATTGTAGTTGTAGCATTTGGCACCCGCCACAGCCCCGGCAGTGGGCTGCCATTGATGGGCTGGGCCACTGATCCCAGCCCGCCGTAAAACCGGGCCCCACCTCCCACGCTACTGCTGCTCCAAGAAGGGTAGTGGAGAGGTGGGGCGCCGGGCGGTGCCTCCAGCCCGAACCGCGCGGCAGCATGGTGCTGCCCGGTCGGGCTGGAGCCCATGCGGTGATAGTTGAGGATGCCGTACACGTGGCCCTCAGCTATCGGCGCGTGGTGGTGGGCGTGGGCGTGGGCGTGGGCGTGAGCGGCAGCCGCCATGGCGGACTGCAGGTGGGCCCGCTTGGCGTGCTGCCGCTCGCGCTTGTGCGCGTTCTGGTGCCCGCCGAGGGCCTGGGAGGTCGGAAAGTTGCGACAGCAATAGTGGCACTCGAACTTCCGCCCTGTCTCAACGCCACTAGAGGCAGCCGCGGCGGCGGCGGCGGCGGCGGAGCTGTTGGCTGTGTTTGTCTCTGCAGTGGCCGGTTCTTTGGACGGGGAATCAGGCTGGAATTCGATCCCGAAGAGGCGAATGGCGGAGTTGGCCGAGGTGGGGGAATTCGAGGGTTTTGGCAAGGGGCGGATAAAAGGAAGCTGGGAGAAGGAGTCTACACTCATGAAGTCGCGGGTCTCGTGCTCGCTCATCGCTGGGTTCTTCGCCTTAAATTCTGCTCTTCGCTGATGATCGTCGGCTAGCTAACTGAAAGCTGAAGAAGGAGCAATAATATGAAAATTATGTATAGTACTACGACTACTAGGTGGTGGGCTTAGGATATGTCATAAAAGAGGAGAGAGAGGCGGGGGTGGTGTTGATGGGAAGAGAAAGGTTTGTTGTACCTTGGTTTGGTTATATTTTAGGGTTTTACAAGTTGTTAGTTGGGTGTATGGTGTGGGCCACACTCCCCCTTGTAGGAGAGGAGGAAAGAGGAAGAAAGGGGTTGACAGCAGATACCGTTGCTGCTAAAACTTCTGCAGATGGAGAGGCGATGGAGGGCTTTTGGCTTCTCAAATAACAAACAAGTACTGCTGCTAGCTGCAGCTGATCACTCTCTTACCGCTGCTGTGCTGATCACAACCACCATGACATTCACATTCACTCTCTCTCGTATTTGTACCAGTGATCACACTCGGCACACTGGATAGCTAGCTAGCTTTCATGCATCTGTAGCTATCAGTCAAGGGAGTGAGACAGGTATGTGTCAAAGGAGTTCGTCAGACTCGCAGTCTCTCTCTCTAATAATAAAGTGTAGAGAGAGAGAGAGAGAGAGGAGAGAGAGAGGAGAGAGAGAGAGGATTGGGTGTGGGTGGTGCGTTTGTTTAAAGCGAAGTTGTTGCCTTCTTTCTCTGTCGTCGCAGGGCTTTGTGTCGAGCCCTGTGGTCCTGCAAACAGAGATGAGATGAGATAATATTAGATCATACATGATGCAGATGCTGCTGCTGCAGCTAGCCTTACTCGATCCCCCACAAGATACATACCACCACACATATGTATCTAAGTTACTTGTACATGCAGTTACTTCCTTTGCTGCCCTCCCCTCCATTGTCCCCAGTGGTCCCAGTTTTTTCCGTGAACTAATCAGTTTGCTGATTAATCACAATCGTCTATTATTACACGAGTAACTTAACTAAAATTATAGTACGACGCTCAAATCCAATCATGTATT
Organism: Agave tequilana; assembly: GCA_038442645.1. Taxonomy (NCBI): domain Eukaryota; kingdom Viridiplantae; phylum Streptophyta; class Magnoliopsida; order Asparagales; family Asparagaceae; genus Agave; species Agave tequilana. Next base: position 149,797 of record JAVJIF010011482.1, read on the forward strand.
GTACTCATACTCAAAGTGATATTCACAACAATCTATATATAAACGCATGGTTCGATTAATCAAAGAACCGGTCTATTCATTTTCTCAGTAGAGAGAATTCAATTTATAATCGCACTATATGTTAATACATACATGTTCTAATTCTGATTCACCCTTGAACGAATTCACAATGGTTACGCTGTAAAGTGTTTTACTTTCAATAGAGAATCCCAAGACTAATTAAAGGGATTCCCATGATGAGTCAATTTCTTCAAGATCGGTGTTCAAGATTTTTCTCAATGTTATAGGGTTATCAAAACTCGTCATTATAAAGAGTTTGGTTATAATTTAAGGTTCACGAGAGCGAAAGAGATGGAAAACTTGTTGGAGTAAAGATGTAAATCCAAAGAGAAAATTGTCTTTAACCCCGTATAAAGATTCCAGTTTGAAAACCCCCTAGACCTTCTTTGCTTATCAAAAACCTCTTGAGTAAGTTTCATGTTTGATCAGAACTCCTTTTCCGCACCCAAAATGAATATCATGTACTATATTTTTTCATACTCTGAGCTGATGCTGAACGACGTGACTAGCGCAGCGCGCATGACGTGTATTTAAAACTCATCACATATTGCTCACGTGTTGCTCATTGGCGGCTCCCAGTTTGTTCATCGTTCTTTATTATTTGTCCATTCCAACCCTTCTTTTATTCATCATTCTCTATTATTTGTCTACCTCAGTCTGATTCTGTAGATGCATATTGATAAAGAAAATTTTGACAGAGATTTTCTATTGCAGGAGCTTTGTAGAACAAATGTAGGTTGAATTTGAGTTGACTAGACAGATTCATCATTTTGGTAATCTTTTTTCATATTATTTTAGTGAGAAAAATTGTTGCTAATGTAGTGAATATGAAGAGAATAGTGCAAGCTCAAAAATTATCCACATGTAGCATCAAATTTTCCCACCTATATCTGTGTATAGGATTTTCTTTAAATTAAACCATGAATTTGAGAGATTTGAGGTTTTAACAACATTTAATGTTTGTATTATTTGTCTTATATATTTAATATGCTTATTTTATGAGAAATTATCTATTTCTTTTTTGTATTATATTTAATTAGCAAAATAAAAATAAGAAATATTTTATTTAGTTTTTTTATTGTGTAAACACATTAGACAACTGTTTTGTTTTCTGTTGGGCTATTATTTTTTCTTATAATTTTATTTTTTTGAATTTTTATCACAAAGTGCTCCCAATAAGCATTCTCTCTAATTTGAGAATAATAAATATACTAAATTAAAATGTGGACAATTTTATATGAAATGTAGATATATATAATAAAAAGTGGCAATTTTATATAAAACATAGAAGTAAAATTGTCCACTTTTCATAGACTGACAGTAATGCAGATAATTTCAAATACAAGTTGACAACTTAATTAAGGTGGACAATTTCATTAAGAAGTGGACAATTTGACCTATAAGTGGACAGATTGAAAATAACGTGAACAACTTCATATACAAGGGACAACTAAATTGTACTGAACAATTTCAGTAACAAGTGGATAAATAGATCTATAACGGGACAGACCGACAATAATGGGAACAAATAAACCATAGGTGGGACATATTAAGGTTAAGTATAAAATTAACTATAAAAAGTATACATTTCATATAAAACGATATTAGTCCTATTTTTCGTATAAAATATCCACTTTGTATTTATTATGTCTACATTTCATATAAAATTATCCAATTTTTAGTTCAATATATTTATTATTTTCAAATTAGTGGGAATACTTTTTGGGAACACTATTCGATAAAGAATTCATAAATTTAAATTTACAAGAAAAAAAATAATAGCATAAGGGGAAAAAACAATAGCCTAATGTATTCAAGGAAAAAAAAACTGAATAGAAAAGTTCTTAATTTTATTTTGCTGATTAAGTATTATATAAGAAAACAAATAGATACTTTTCGTAAAATAAGCATATTAAAACTCTATGACTAGTAATACCAACATTAAGTGTAATTAAAATCTCTAATCTCATGAATTCTACATTATTCAAGATTTTATTTAAAGAAAATTTATAACACATCAGCATGTAGAAATTTTTTAAGGATGAACATTTTTCTGCATGTCAGACGCATTTAATGCGCCTCACATGTTCTAACTTTCCATGCTATAACAAGGGTCATTATGGACATTTACCCCAACCTACTACTCATGTGACTATGAAGTATAAAGACAGAGAGGCAGGAGGACAAAGTTTCGTATCTAGGGTTTTTTGATAAGCGAAAAAGACCCAAGTGGTTTTTCGAATGAGAAACTGTATATAGGGGTTTAAAGATAATTTTCCCAATTCAAAAGGCGAGAGGATAGATATAGAGCTATACATACTTCTTGGAAGGATAGATATAGAGCTTGGAAGGAGGAAGCTTAACTGTGGCTCCCCGTCCGGGCAGGTACGGGGACACCACTGCGACGTACATACGCAGGACAATGGTACCATCACGTATGTACGCTAAGCATCAATACAACACAATACATG